>SNQJ01S0011272.1:54159-66281 GCA_010110895.2 Picea sitchensis | reverse complement strand
ACCATGCACAAGAACACAAGAAATATCCTGGGAAACCCTTCTCAACAAGGGAAGAAAACCCGACAATCCTTTGCTATATTCTCAAGAGAAAGACCTCCCACACCATAGACCTAGCACACAAAAGGGTGCTCTCCAAAACCAAGAAGCTAGCACCCAAGAGAGGTGCGCACTTCATCCCTAGAAGATGTACTTGCTGAAATTCCGAAATTACACTTGTGTTGTGTGTTTCCTCAATGGGGAAATCACCTTTATTTATACTAGACTGGACACATCAAAAGTGGTGTCTATTGGCACAATAGGGCCGACCTCAATAACTCAGAATTATAATTAATAATTACAATATTAATTATCTTTCACTTTATGGTGGGGCTGACTTGTACCCTTTACATCACAATTAGGGTTACAAGTAAATCTTACTCTTAGACAATATAGCAAGGGATCTCACACACCCACTAGTGCTCAGCCAGTGGGGGCACGTCCACCTGGTCTCAGCCACAGGGACGTCCTACTCAATAGATCTCTATCTCACTGAGTCACACAGGAGAATCATTTGGAGTACTACATCGTCTCAACTCTCTACACAGAGGAGAACGATACACCCAACACATGGGCACCTTCACCCCTCACAGGGGTACACATCGTTTCATCTCAAACTACACACCCATCTCATGAGCATCCTCACCCCACACAGGGGCATACACATCGACACACTCATCTCATGGGCATCCTCACCCCACACAGGGGTACACATCGTTTCATCTCAGTCTCAGAGAAGAACGACACACCAATCACATGGGCATCCTCACCCCACACAGGGGCACACATCGTTTCATCTCAGTCTCAGAGAGGAACGACACACCCATCACATGGGCACACCCAACTCATGGGCTCTCTCACAGGTCCTCTCACTTAGTCTAAGAGGAGAATGTGTCCTGAAGGATGTCTCACGAAGCTGTAATCATCAACACAGCTTTCTGGCAGATCACACAGCAAACATCTATGGGACTGGAGTGATGTAGCCTATCCTTAGCCGCTAGATTGTTATTGAGGATCAACTATTCAAGCACTATAGTCTTAAAGGTAGAGTGCGACTTCCAGATGCCTTGACAACTCCGAAGCCATCTTGACAGTTCTCCAAGACGACCAGTTGCTTGAGTCTCTATTCCACATATTTTCCCATTTTCAGAAGCTTTTCTTGGCCAACCTATTTCCAGCAAATAAAGGAATTAAAGCAATCTGTAACCTATCCAAAGAAACAGGTGAAATCGATCTTGTAGCCAAATGCCAGCTGCTTTGGGGGTCACCAAAATCCATTGTAATTGTGATATGAGCACACAAATGAAAGGCAGAGGGCTGAAGAGAAAAAAAAAAGAGCACAATGCAAGAGAACACAAAGAAGAGAGTTTCCCAGAATTGTACATACTTTACACTCTACATTTAAATAGGCTTAAAAGTTAAGAGTACCCAGAACTTGCTTTGCAAAACTTTGGTTGGCCCGAAACTATGGGACTGGAATCGTAGACAAGGTTAAACAGTAAGAACAACAAACATAACATAATAGAATAATATTCACTGATCCAAATGGGGTACACTTTTTCCAATGAAGTATGAAATGATCTATAGGCGTTGTGTAGTTGGGGTTGTTGTATGGACCTGTGTGTTCTCTGAAACTTGAGTGCTTGAACCAGGGGCAGAACATTTGGTTGAGCTGAAGAGATCCAAATAAGAAACCTGTTTTATGCTGTCCTTGCTTAGGAACCAGACTTACAGGAGTCGGCTGAAGCACTAGTGCAGAAGGTATGGATTCTTTGTGCTTGAATTGATGCCAAATAATGCAAATAGTGTTGGATTTTGAAGGGTGTAGCTCTATATGCTTTGTAGCTGATGCCTGTGAAGGCAAAGAGTTGAGTGAATCCTTGTCCAAAGCAAGACAGGATAGAGGAGGATCGGAGATGTTGCTTGGTCCTGACTCCTCAGAAGTGTGTCTCCCTGCTTAACTATGAGCCCTGTGAAGCACTCAGAAGATTGCTGCATGTTCGGAGGAGCAAGCACCCTTGTAGAATGAAGAGCCATGAATTTATGGAGGCTGACTCACTTGACAGTGGACCTTCTAGATGGCAATGAATTAAGAGAAGAGGTAAATTTGTAGACTTTACTGTCTCTATGCAGTTTATAGTTCTTATGGAAGCGATTATAGATTGCCTTGTGATCATACTGGTAAGGATTTCGAAGAAGGATGTTGCAATGAATTTATGGAGGCTGACTTGCTTGACAGTGGTTCTTCTAGATGGCAATGAATTAGGAGAAGAAGAGGTAAGTTTGAACTTTGTAGACTTTACTGTATCTATGCAGTTTATAATTCTTATGGAAGCCATTGTAGATTGCCTTGTGATCATACTGGTAAGGATTTCCAAGAAGGATGTTGCAATGATTGATGGGTGTGACATCAGAATACTAAGTATCAATGGAAGGCTCTAATGCAAAAGTCACTGAGGACTTACAAGTGACGAGTGTCTGCTGCCTTGCTTCCTTGACTCATCCAAACTGGTATGGTTTGGGATGTGATGTTGTATGAATCTGTAGTGTGTTGACCAGTAGCTGAGAAACCGACTTCTTTTGACTGTGATTGCCCATGATCAACTGTCGTAGTTTGTGCTTGATCTGGCATCTATGAGTGAAAGAGCTTATCGATTGCTTACAGAATAATACTCAACCATGAGAACTAGTTGAGGATTTGAGTAGTTGGAGTTTGATATCTCTATTTCTTCATCAGCACCAGTCTTTTGCTGCACCTTGGAAAGTAGAATTTTGGCCTCCTTGACTTGTAGCGTGTAGTATTTGACAATTGAATGCCCAAATTCATTCTGATAGTTGCAATATTTCTTCTTGTCCTTGTATAACTCATTGTGGTTTTGCTCCCTAGGAGTAGGGGCAGAAGATGAAGAGGGAGGTACAAAAGCCTTCTGCAATTGCTGCTGCTGATTTGGCTGGGAAGGCAGTTTCTATAATTTGGCTTCTACTTTCAAGGCAAACTGAAAAGCTTGCACGAGAGAAGTGATATTGAGAAGGTCTAGCTCCTGTCAGAGATGAGGAACAAGACTGGAAATAAACTTAGTGCAGAGAGTTTCTTTAAGATCTTGCACTTTGAGTTTGTTTAAACAGTTGATGTATTGCTAGAGGAATATAAAATTGTTTGTGAAAGGCTATTTTGAATCAGTCCCATTTCTGCGTGGCTAGTTCATTAGTAGTAACCAACAATTGGCTGTGGGACGTCTACTATCTGAGAGCTTGGTTGTCCACGTGCACCTCAACAATCAATTTTTTTTGAGGATTTGTGAGATTGTGCTGTGTTTGAAACTTTGAAATATGCCTCAAAGCGAAAGATGGCGAACTCTGTATTTAGCTTGAAGCAAGTGGAATGGCCATAGGCACCCACTGCTATCCAATCATTTGGAATTAATGTGCAAGGAGCTGCTGTTCTTGCCCCATCAACTGGTGGAACTTGGTCGTCATGCCTGCATTATCTTTTGTTTGAAACTCGCTCTGCTGTTGCCAAGGTTACTGGAGCTCTTCTGCAAGAGTTGGACAAGATTGGGATTCTGGGTTCTCTGGAATGTCACCACCTTGTTGGTGTTGAGAGGCCATGGTGATTTGGACAACAAAATGTATTCTTTAAATTTGACGAAAGATGAATTTGTGGGAATTAAAGTGCTAGACAAAAGGACGCCCAATGACGTGACACCAGAGAGGGCAAAGCAAGATTTACTTTTGGACATTAATAAAAGGACCCCAAGGATTTCAATGAAACAGTGGAGCACCTAGACCGCTATTAAATACAAATTTGTTTCAAATAGCTAAGCAAGAGGAGGAGAGAGGGGACTTAATTCTTTTTATGCCAAGCAACAACTTAAGGTATGAAAATATGAAGGCAGTCTTAAGAGAATTTGAAAAAACCAAGAACCTTTCCCTTAGCCCCATTGAACCAAATGTTAAGAGGAGGGCAGTCTTAAGAGAATTTGAAAAAACCAAGAACCTTTCCCTTAGCCCCATTGAACCAAATGTTAAGAGGAGGGGTGGACTCCAAAATGTTTAAATGGGTTATAATTTTCCTTATTTTTAGGCCATAGTAAAAAGATCCAACCCAAAAGACTAGGACAATTTATAGAAGTGTAGGCGAAATGTGAAAATGACAAAATATCGCTGCCTGTTCTAAAGACCAAAATGAATTAAGCTCTTTCTTCAAACTCATTATCATATAACGAAGACTTAAAAGTTAAATGGATGAGGATTAGCCCAAACCATAGTAAAGCATTTTGTTTGAAAGGTGGAGTAATGTATTCTGTGTCTTGGAGAAATAATGCTCCATTTTTAACAAGCCAATCAGGTAAGTCTTGTCTTGGAGAAATAATGCTCCATTTTTAACAAGCCAATCAGGTAAGTCTTCTTTTCTTATAATAAGAGCCTCTGTCTTTTCCTCATGCACTGCTGTGCTGTCTGCTTTAGCAAAAATGTCCAGACTCCAGACATCTTATTGTTCCTTCAACATAGCCACATGAAATTTCAGGGCGAGGGCTTAATTATCAACAAATGAACTTCTAATAAATGATCACCATCAGGAAGGCGTATTGTCTTTTGAGTAATTTACTTGGCAACATATTAGAAAGCATGGATGATGTGTTAAACACTGGTCGCTTTTGCCATGTAAGAATGCCAATTTTACTCCACTGCCAATTCAAGAGATGTTTGTTTTTTCTTCCTCCTCTTCTCTTTCCAATCTGTACTGGGAGATGCATTTAATGTTCTTTTGTTTACACGATCATGTACTAAGTTTATGTATTCTGTTTTCTACACACATAGTTCTTTTTGTATATAAGCATAGCATGTGAACCATTGCCCCTAGCAAGTATACTTCTTGTTATTTGCAATTTTTTGTTTTATCTATGCCTGATATCTGGACTATTGGATTGGGATTTGCTGTGTACTCATTGTAAAGGATATTTCTTGCNTTTGTATATAAGCATAGCATGTGAACCATTGCCCCTAGCAAGTATACTTCTTGTTATTTGCAATTTTTTGTTTTATCTATGCCTGATATCTGGACTATTGGATTGGGATTTGCTGTGTACTCATTGTAAAGGATATTTCTTGCTACAAATAGGGGCTTATATTATAACTTTACTAAATATATGTTTAATTCATTGTGTTTCTGCAGCTTTCACGATATGTCGAGGCATTGGATGTAAATGAATCTTATGTTGACACTGTTCATGACATGGAGGAGGTGCTGCTTGATTCAGGTGAAAGTGGTGGAGGTAGGTTTGTTCAACTTCACACCAAAAGAGGCTTATCAGTACATTCTTCCGGGGGTTATAGGGATGGAGCTTTAGGTGCCTCTACATCAGGTATGGATAGTGCCTATCCACACATGCAGTATATCCAGAAGTTTGATTGGATTGAAGTGGTTGGAGCAAAGCAAAGAGAAGGAGCTTCCTTTGGGGAAAGGTTGGTTGGTGTAAAGGAATATACTGTATACCAAATAAGAGTTCATAGTGGAAGAAATCAATGGGAGATTGAGCGGAGATTTCGTGATTTCCTTGGTCTTTACCGTCAACTGAAAAATACATTTTCTGCTCAAGGCAGGGGAAATCTCCCTTCTCCATGGGAACTTGTTGAAAAAGACTCTTATAAGATATTTGGAAATGCTTCCCCTACTGTCGTCAGCGAAAGAAGTGTGCTTATTCAAGAATGCTTACTCTCCCTTCTCCGAGCTGGAAGTCCATTTGATTCAGCACCACCATTGTTTTGGTTTTTGTTACCACAAAGAAATTTTCTTGAGTCACCTGCTAGTTTGGAAGGGAATGCACCTGCAAATATGCAGAGAGTATCAGGTGGAGAAAGGTCCAGTTTCCAATCTCATGAAGGCCTCTCACCTGGGTCACATACTGGGTTCATTACCAATGATTACAAACACGGTRATAAKGAGGAGACTTCTGATTTTGGGAAGACCATAAGGCTTATTGTTCAAACCCATCCTCATAAATCTTTGAAWCAGTTGTTGGAAGCACAACACTATTCATGTGCAGGTTGTTACAAGCACCTTGATGTAGCAAAAAGCTTGATGGAAGAATTTGTGCAAACGCTCGGCTGGGGGAAGCCTCGGCTTTGTGAATACATGGGACAGTTATTCTGCTCTTCGTGCCATTCAAATGAAACTGCAGTACTGCCAGCCCGAGTCCTGCAACATTGGGACTTCACCCCTTGCCCTGTTTCTCAGTTAGCAAAGGCATATCTTGATTCCATTTATGACCAGGTAATTATTTCCAATTGAATTAGTCTTACCTAGAACATGTGCAGTATAGGTTGATTATTGAAAGCCATGTATAAGGGATATTTTGAGGTCACCGTATCATAACAAGGTCTAACTTCTGCATACTCTTATTATAACAATGTCTTGAAATTTTACATTTGGATTGAGATTTAGAGTTGAAACATGACATGCCTTTAAACCTTGCAATGCTTTTGAAATCTAGTATGTTTTTTATATGATCCATACACTTCCTGTTACTGCATCCAGATAAAAGGAAACATTTTTTCTTGTACTGTTTTGTGGGTCAGTCAAATTGCTGCACAGAGGGGGTCCCTTGGTCCCTTGTCCCACAAACAAGGGGGTCTCATACATCAATTTGGCATCTGGGTAGATTGTGACCTTAAATTAGATTATTATTATAACTCAAGGAATTGTAGAACTTCATGCCTTACTTCCATCCTTTTTCATCAATTATGTGTATATTTAACTACTAGGTCTGCCTTATATATGTGCAGAATGTGTGTTTAAATCTTTCATTATCTTGTTCTTGTTTCATTAACAGTCCAACTTTTCTTTTGTGTGTAGCCAATGCTCTGTGTCAGTGCAGTTAATCCTTTTATATTTTCAAGGGTATCCGTACTTGTGCATGTTATGGAGATGCGGAAGAAACTGAGCAGAATGCTTGCATGCATTCGCTGCCCCTGTCGAGCATCTATACAACGCAGCCTTGGGTCACGGCGATATCTTCTCGAGAGTAGTGACTTTTTTGCTTTGCGTGATCTTGTGGACCTTTCAAAAGGTGCATTTGCTGGTGAGTGCATTATCTGCAATCCATTTCACCTACTATGACTTTTACATTAATTGGAAACTAGAATTTCATTCATAAAATGAAAATCGTCTCTCTTGTCTGCTTTTAACCTACTGGATTTTTTAATGTTATCGTCGCTACATTACCCCAAAATCTATGTTAGTCCATTGCTTGCTAATTTTTATTGGTCCAACTTTTGTTTAATTGTATGACATTCTGTGTATTTTGAAATAAAATGTGTGGAATGCCCACCAAATCTTGTGGTTTATTCCATTGCTGGTTGAAACTTGAACACTACAATCGACCCATGCACCATTGTTCCATTCTTTCAGACAAACAAAAATTCCTCTGTTTAGTTTAGCAACTTCTGGAATATGGAAAGATGCAATGCAACCTACTGAATTTTTTTAAAATTTGCATTGTTAAGACATGCCATAATTCTCAATAAAAAAATTATTGTGGATACCTGCAATGTCAATATGCATATCTATAAAGGCCATGTGACTTTTGAGACATTACATACCACCCTTTTAGGGCATAATTTACCCACTAAATGCAGCTATTTAAAATTTAAGCGGTAAACTTAATGCTAAAGAAAGGGACAATAAGCATATGCAAACTGAATTCTGATATTTCACGTGGATGTGTTAAAACTTAAACTCTGTCGGGACATATATATTTTTTTCCAAGGAAAAAAACTCGTATCAAACTTTATTTCAAAGAAAGAAATGGTTTTGATACATTCTGTACATGTCAAGAAGAGACACTGATGAAAGTCAAAAGCTGCTAAGAAGCCTGTCCATACTACTGTTTACTTTCAAGAACAAAGAAAAGGAAGAAGCCTTTGTCTATCACCCTATCATCTCAACTCTGAGGAGTATCAGCAAAAACAAACAGGAAAAACAGTACATATCAGAGTGATTTCTGTCTCATCAGCAAAGAATGATGATTCCATGCTGCAGTCCAACTACCATCAGGATACAGGTATCTCTAGACTCTGTCATGGAGAACTGACTGTCCTGGACTTAGGAGAAACACTGTCTTTGTGTAAGGAGCACCTCCCCACCATCCTTGTTCTCAGTGAGCTCCAGAATTCCAACCTGCAAGTCAGCTGCCTACTTTGAAAGGAGATCAGCATCCTTGTTTTTTCCTCTGAAGATGTGTGAATAGGATATAGAGGATAAACTGCCTGAGATTTCCTTTGCTTCTCTGATGATGTTTTGGAAAAAAAGGTTTTCAATTGCTATTCTGCCCTCCATCCATGAAATAACAAGCTTTGAATCTCCGAACACCTGCAAATCTCTGAGTTGCTTTTCTTAGCCAGATTAAGGAGAAGGATTGGGCCATTTATCTCTGCCTAATTGTTTCTGTTCTGACTCCTGACCTAATCCCCCTTGAAAGATAACCAGTGGTTTTCCCTGGGATAAAGGAGGCCTCCTGCACCACAAATGCCTGGGTTGCCATCTGAGGCCCCATCAAGAAAACCCAAGCCTTGTTTGTATCTATATCAGCTTCCTTAACCTATCTCATCTTCTTTTGTTTCTTTGGAATCTTCAGATCTTTGTATGTGAATTTTATCATATAAAAAACTTGGAGGGGAGATAGGAATTCCTCTTGGAAGGTGGCTTTTTTCCTAGCCATCTAGATTTCCCAGGAAACAATGGCTGGGAGATGTCTATGGTCTTTCATCTCTGCATACTCCATCCAACTTTTGAAGGCATCCCCGAGGGATTCCCCTGACCATGACTGTTTTCCTCCAGGTAGGAGATGGTAGCATCCCACGCAGCCTGTGTAAAAGGACAAGAAACCAATAAATGATGAACCTCCTCAAAGCTGTTCTTGCAAAGGATGCACATGCCAGGACCCTTCAAAGCTCTCCTTTGTAGACTTTCCCAAGCTAGTATGTTGTTTGACAAGGCAAGCCAGAAAAAGAGCCTAATCTTGAGTGGAGTATTGAGCTTACAGATTATTGACCACCACCACCTCTTCTTCTTGACTGACAGGAGGAAGAGCATAGGAATAACCCCATTTTACAGTACAGTCACCAGTTTCCTCCTTTGGGATTTGCATACYATACTAATGAGTCATGATCATTTCTAATTTTGATGCAGGCTGTTACAAGGGCTTTCCTAAAGGAGTTCCATTCACGTGAAAGCCCCCCCTGTAACCGTAAGTCCTGAGCAGAAAACGAACCTGGAAAACCACCAGAAGCCCTATCTTCATCAAATAGATCTGCCAGATAAAAACGACCCAGCTGAGGTAGGTGATTCTTTAAGTCCATGGATACCTTATAAACCTCCTTGCCTCCGATCCACAGGTCAATCCCCATTCTGACTCTCTTTCCATCACCTACCGACCATGCTAAGGAGCTTCCAACCAATGGAAAAGTTGACACCGATGCTTTCCAAAAGGTTGACGTTGTTGAGAATTTTTTGGATGGAGATCTGATCCAATCTTCTGGTGATGAGGTTTCTATATGTTTCTCGATGATAATGCTTTGCCATAAATTATAAGTAGTTAATATCCGCCAAATATTCTTTGCAGCCAATGTTTTCCTAAACAGGTGAATATGTTTTAGACCCAGTCTCCATAATCCATAGGTTTAGCAAGAGTGGTCCGTTTGGATAAGGGCAGCCCCTCCTTTTTCTTCTTGCCTGTCTATAAGAATCTGAAACACATCTTCCTGATTTTATTAAGGATGGCTTTTGGTATATAGGTCAGGGAGTGCCAGTAAACAAGGGTGGCTTCCAGAACAGCTTTCACAAGAGTTTGCCTGCCTCCAAGTGAAAGCCACTTGTTACACCAGATGATAGCCCTTTTGTGTATTTTATTGAGCAACCATTGCCAATCCTACACACAATAGTTATCAGGCTTCATATCGAAGCTTAGGTATTTTATTCCAGAGTCAAAAGGAATTGCTTTAAAGGGGAGAATGGATCTAGTAGTATTCTGGTGGAAAGGCATCACCCTAGGGCAAGCAAGACTGGATTTAGAGAGTTTTATTTCCATCCCAGTGGCTCTGCTGTAGAGAGAGAGGATTTTGTCACAGGTCTTGGCATCTCAACAGGACCCATTTCCAAAGAGGAGGGAGTCATCTAAGAAAAGGAGATAGGTGACTGATCAGTTCCTGCCAATTTGAACCCCCTTGAGAGCCCAAGAGTTATGGTGAAAAATCTGCCTGCTTAGGGCATCAGCTACTGGGAGGAAAAGGAGGGGGGAGAGGGGATACCCCTGCCTAAGACCCCTGGTGGGTTTAAAGAAACAAGATGCCGAGCCCTTTATGAGAACTGAAAAGGGCACTGGAGAAGCAAGCCTCTATCTGAAGATAAAAACCAATGTGAATAAGAATCAGTTGGATGAAAAGCCAACCTACCTCAATATAGGCCTTTTTTAGGTCTAGTTTTCAAATCAAGCAGGCAGCCTTCTTGATTTGATATTGTGCATAGTTTACTATGTAGTGCCCACTGTATCACGAATTAGTTTTCCTTCCAAAAAACCAAATTGCTCCCTGAAATAGCTTTTGGCAGGATTGGCTTGAGTCTGTTGGCAACGAATTTTGCTGTTATTTTATAAATGGATGAGCATACAGAAATTGGTCTGAATTCATCAAAAGAGGAGGGCGAATCCTCCGTGGGGATAAGGGCCGAGAAGGTGGAGTTAAAAGCTCTTAAAGTACTGCCCTTTATCCATGATTCCTCCACTATACCCAAGAGGTCCTCCTCTATTAGATCATAAAAACCAATGTGAAATTCAATGGGGATACCATCAGGTCCAGAACTTTTGTTATGCTGGAAGGAGTGAACAACAAAACTTTAACTCCTTGCTGATTTCTGCTGTGTGATCCTCATTTTGTTCTGCAGAGACACAATTGTTGAAGAAAGATGAAACTGTCACAATCTCTGTAATATTCACTCCCAGAGGTTCTGCATATAGCCCCTTAAAGTAGTTTACCCTCTTTGCAGAGAGATCTTGGAATGTAGAATTCATTTCTCCATTTTTTTTCTTCAGCTCCCAGATGGTGTTTTGGCTTTTCCTCAGGCTAGCATAAGAGTGGAAGAATTGTGTTTCCATCCCCTTCTTTAATCCAAAAAGCTCTACTTTTCTGTCTCCACATTGTCTCCTCCCACTCCATCAACTTCTTTGTTTCTTCTTCCAAGGGTTTTAAAAGATCCAGCTCCTCATCAAATTGAAACCCTCGTGTTACCTCTATAAATCTGCTGTATTTGCTGCTCCAGTTGCAATAGGTCTTTATCAGAGTTTTTGAATTAAGATTTGGACCATTCAATGGTGATCCTCTTTAGCCTGAGAAGATTTTCATGAAACTATTACATGGCCCCTTCCTCCCTATTCTCATCATATGGCTGATTTGTAGTCTCATCAAAATTGAGCCAGTGTGGATTAAATTTGAAGGGGGAAGTAGGTTTTCTACCCCCTATCAAGCTGATGCAATTTTTCCCTGTGATCAGAAAGGCTATCCAAGCCCATGCATGACCTAAAAGTGCTATCATCTTCAAGAAGAGGAAGTTAGAGAGAAGAAACCTGTCAAGCCTTTTAGACATTCCATCTGCACCTCTTGTATCCCTCCATGTGGGCAAGATCTCTAATGGCTCTATGTCATCGAGGTCAAGGTCTTCCAACATTTGCTTAAGTAATCAACTAGGGGGTTTGGTCTTTCTCACCTTGTTAGGCTAATCCTTGACTTGGTTGATACCATAGGTGGTTTACAGTGGCACATGGTTTTAGCCCATGGTATTCATGTGGTTACAGCCTATTTAAGAGGCTTATTGTCTCCATTGTTGTTGAAATAATGTAACTGCGAAGAACATTCTTATTATTTTTATTATTGGATTAAATCCCCATTGACGATTAATCATGTCATTATTATTATTTTTGTTATTGGATTAATCCCCATTGAGGATTAATCATGTCGGTAATTGTATAAGGACCAAATCCCCTTTTGCGGATTGGTCATCGGACAATTACAAAGGGCAGAATAAGAAGTCGGCC
>SNQJ01S0011272.1:29229-39920 GCA_010110895.2 Picea sitchensis | reverse complement strand
GTTGCTTGCTCCCTGGAAATGACTCTTTCCTAGCTGCCTACTCTCTCTCCCTCTTCCATGTCGCTCAACCTGCTCAACTGACATGACCGTACTGATGTTTGTATAGGTTGTACAACTGTACATCAAACCATATTCTTCCAGCAGGTTGTTTTGCTCAGTTCAGGGTGTTTTTTTGGTATACGTGCAGTGTTGTTTTTAAGTAGCTTGTGGAGGTTTCCTTGTAAGTTTTTTGAAGGAACAAAAAGTAGTTATTGAAGGAGTAATTACCTATGTATGTGTGAAATTAATTTTATGCTTTTGCTATTTGATTTCCAACTTGTTGAAAAGATAGTGAGGACTAGTTTTCTGTGTAAGTAAAGTTACATAAATTATCTCACTGAAAGAATAAGTCCTAGCCATTGATCTAGTGAAGATCTAATGGCTGGGATCAATTGACCAGGGCCCACATGGACCTCAAAGGGAGTAAAAAGGGAAGCTAGAAAAAATACATGAAGTGTGAGAAGAACTCGAGCTACAGAAAGGGGCCGAGCTAGTTGAGTAAAGAAGAGAGGAACCTGTACGGTTCCGTACAACTCGTACCGGGTACAACCGAGCAAGGGTTTGATCAGTTTCATCAAGCCATAGAGAAGAAGGCCGAGTTAGGGCCAGATACCTCCAGAACAAAAGGAAAACACGGTATTACTCATTTTCTGAGAAACAGAGAAGAGGAGGAGGCACGATACATGCAGCCAGGGACAAATCCGTACGACATCTACAATACGGTTCCGTACAACAGAATAGAGAGGGATGTAAGATGTGTCACTTGCATTGTATTTCAACCTGAAATTAATAAAATCCTTTATTTTTATCTAGTGTTAAGAGTGGTTGTTCTGTTCTATTCTGTATATTTATATTTTCTTTAAGTTTTATACAACTATTGTGTGGTTAATGCTATTTTTTGAAATTTATTTCTGCGATAATTAAATTCAACAATCTACTTGTTTGATTGAGATCATAAGTACTTTAGTCACCTAGGGCTTGGGAATTTTCACACGAATAGCACATTTTTGTAAATTTGGTGCTTTTGCACCGTAATTTCACACCAAACATCTACAACAAATAAGAAAAAAATACTTTAATTACATTTCATTACGGTGGAAAACAGGAAATAAAGAAAACATAATTCAACTTTCAAATAAAATACGTAATTAAATTTTAAAATTCTAAAGTGTAATGGCTTTTGTAGCATCAAAATACTCCTTTCTTGGACAACATCGGCAAAGACAAATAGTATGCTAGCCTCTGAATGCATCTCCATCTCATGATTAATTATTCTGCAAGCATTGACATTAGGTACCATCCTCACAAGACATGTCAAGGGCCCTTCCATCACATCGCCATTGAAATCAAAGTTACATGAGTAGGAATAGGTGGGGTTGAGTAAAAGTGTTGCTACATGAATGGGCCAATGGAGCATCCCGGTTCATTGACTAACAATTATATCCCAAATCATCATGTATTTATCATATTTGGGGGTACCCTTGCCCACATAATGAGATCGGATAACTTCTTTGGCCTTATCTATGCCCTCATACAAGTAGCCCATTATCCCCATCAACTAAATGGAGAACCTTTACCAAAGGTTCGTTAACCATGCACACTTCTTGCACTCCTTTCTAGAAGGAATCAATGTACACTAGTTTAGCGATGGCTCTCCCATCCTGTCTTATGCTAAATACACAATTGCTCTACTCCTCCCAAACAACATCTTGCTAAAACTCATATTGACATTGGAGCATATATTGAAGAGAAACGAAGCCACTGACAAAATGTGTGATTGTAGGATGCAACAACTCCTTGTTTCTTGTGAATTTCTTCATGAGGCTAAGAACAAATACATGGTTATATTTGAATTTTGTGATGCTCCTAGCCCCATCAATGACCTCCTTGATGAAGGATATTTTTCCCACATTCTCAATCATCAAATCAATGCAATCGGCAACACATGGAGTCCAGAACATTGAGGGGGTGCCTCTCCATTAGCAACTTGCCGATAGCCACATAATTAGTTGCATTATTTGTGATGATTTACACAACATGTAAATCATCAACACATGGAGTCTAGAACATTGAGGGGGTGCCTCTCCATTAGTGACTTGTCGATAGCCACATAATTAGTTGCATTATTTGTGATGATTTACACAACATGTTGCAAACAAATCTCTTCAATGAACCCATCCATCAACTCACACAACAATGCTCCATCTTTAAAATGCGTGGATAATGTAGTTACTGACTTGATGAGAACCCTCCAGAGTTCTCCTTTTTCTAGAAGTCGCATTTAGTGGTTGTTTTTATCTCCATTAGTACTTTTTTTGGGGGTTAAAAATTGAAATTACAAATTTTGCAATTGTGATCTCTAAAGTTGTCAAGAAAATCCTCAAAATCTCCTCTGAGATGAAAAGTGGTGCTACTAAAATCACCTCTTTTTAGAGCACCACTTTTTTTTCGGGGTTAAAATTACAACTTGTTTGAAATTGTGGCCTTGACAACTAGTACCGTTTTGAACAAAAACCTTAAAATCGACCCCTGAATCGAAGAGTGGTGCTAGCAGTAGCATCCCCTTTTTTCGAGGTTTATATTACAATTTGTTTGAAATTATGGCCTTGACAACTAGTACCATTGCAAACTAAAACCTCAAGATCAACCTCTAAATCGAAACGTGGCACTACAACACCTTTTTTTGTGTTTYGGGCTTAAAATTGCAACATTTTTGAAACCTTGGCCTAGAAGATGTTGCAAAAAAACATAAAAAAGGAAACTAAAAAATAGACGAAAAAAGCTAAAATACAAGTAAACAACCTTAAAACAAAGGCCAAGAACATATATTTTTTAAAAATATATGTATAAAATCTAACAATTTAAATTAAAAACAAAACAAAACATAATTTAAAAAAAAAAAATTACTAAAATATATAAAAGTAAACGCAAATTTAAAAAAAAAAACAAAAAAAATAAAGTCAATTATATAAAAAAAAGAGTAAAAGCAAACAAATTGAGAAAAAAGAGAGAAAGCAAGTTAAAGAAAAATAAATTAAAAAAACATTAAGAAAATATRAATATAAAATTAAATTAAAAACAAACTAAGAAATTATAAATGTAAAATTAAATTAAGTACAAACTTAAAAAAAAAAACATAAAAACAAAATCATAAACTTTAAAACACATAATTTAAAAATAATTAAAAATACGAATTAAAAAATAATTAAATAAATAATAAAACATTTGTTTAAATTTTTTTTAAAGGGGGGATGTTGGGGGCAATTCCAGGAATCTTGGCAAAATTGTGTTGCATGTGATCATCAATAGCGGGAGTTCAAGAATAGGATCATGTTTTCCAAGTTGGCATTGAGATACTCCAAAAAAGTTTACGTTTTGGACAGGTTGAATTTATTCTCCATCTATGACATCTTGGTTATAGATAATATTCGATAAGGGTTTTTGTACAAGTTCTTAGAGTTTCATACACTTGGAAGCAAGGTTTCTCTCTTACAAACATCATATTGTAATGTTTCCCTCTATGTGTCTGTGTGGAATTTCTATCTTGGAACATGGGCTATACCTAGGATGAACACCCCAAATGTAGCCAGGGACATGAAGAACTCCGGCTATAGAAAGCACGGTTCTTAGCTAGGACATCTCTAGGAAAATTTAGTCAACCCAAGCATTGAGTTATGCCAAATAAAACTTCTCCTAATATATATCGATAGTGCTTGAAGTGGTAATGACCCCAGTAGTAACTAAGTATTTAATCATCATGTTATCACTCACTAGACTCTTACAAACAAAGGTCAAACCTATTCGATAACTGAATAAACATCCAATTCAAATAGGAGAGGGAAGAGAAATCCATATAGGATAAAACATAATTGAATAATGTGAATGTGATGTATTACGAGAGCTCTCATGACGGTATAAGTACTCATTGACTGGTCACAAGGTTGAAGGGTTTTGACCCTTGTCAATAAATAATAATAATAATTATTATTAATATATTAGTATGCGATGTATATTTATACATATTTTATGTATGCTACAGAGACAGAGAGCCTTCATGTATATACTTGTATAAGTTAGTTTTCATCTGACCATCAGCATTTTTATGGTAACTTATTTATGAAACTATAAAGCAGAAGTGTCAGGCTGTCAACAATCGCTCCAAATTTAGTGGAAGCTTTGTATCTATTTTTTTGTCAGTTAGTTTTTATCTCCTTTTATAGTGTCTAATTTATAAGTTTAACATAAGTTTTAGCAATCATTCCAAATTCAGTAATTTAGTGGAAGCACTGTCTGTCTATTTTGTTGTCAGTTAGTTTTTATCTCCTTTTTGTAGTGTCCGTTTATAAGTTTAACAACCAGAAGTTTTAACAATCATTCCAAATTCAGTCATCTGTGTAGGAGACATTAGTAAGTTGGTAAGAAGTGAACTATGCAAATTTTCACCAAGTGCATTTTGTTGTGATGACATATTAGTCCCCTGAACTCAGACTACTAAGTGCACTATCATATGTAAACTTTAAAGGCTAGGCAAACTGATCTGCTATATTATTTATCGTTTTCTGCAGCTCTTCCAAGTTTGATGGAGACTCTGTCCAAAAAAATCTATGTTCATATTACACAGCAGTGTTCCATCTGTCGAGAAGTGGGAGAATTGTGCGGTGCTCACTTAAATTGCGAAAAACGCTCAAGCCTTATCTTTCCTTTTCAGGTGTGCAAATTTGTTTGTCATTACTTAAAAGATTGGATATGTCTCTTACACTGGACAGGTTACTCGAGCATTTTAAGATTATGATTATGTTAAGTGATCTGCCTTATGAACATAGATGGCTGATTTCTGGTGTTGTCATTAGGATGGTGAAGTGATGCGCTGTGAGTCCTGTGGTTTAGTATTTCACCGGTCCTGTTTCAGAAAGTTCGGTGGTTGTCCATGTAGTGTTTCTGATCACACCAATGATGCTCATGCAACTTCACCTTTATGTGATGAGTTAGATGTGAAACCTTACATCGAAAATGATTCTAATGATTTAAAAGCTTCTTCCAATTCTTCCGTGAATACACAAGGATCAACTTCAAGTAAAGGATTTTTTGTTGATCTCTTTCAAAAGGCAAGCCCAGACACCACTATTTGGAAACCAAAGAAGAAATCAGGCGTGCTTAATATGGCATCACTATCAAGCTCTCTTGGATTGTAATACAAAAATTCATTGGATATCTTGTATCTAATTATGGTTATTATTATTATTATTTGCTCGGGCAGTGTATTTTATGCAGTGGATTAAGCGATTAAATTTCTTGAACCATTATGGTTCATCTGTACCATATAAAAACAACTTTGTAATAAATTCTTTGACGAATATCTGAGTTTGGAGTTTAGTCATATGGTCTTTTGGCCTGTGATGTGTAACAACAATCTACCTAGCCTCTCCATGTTTGTGAAAATGTTAAAACTTAACTGAGTTCCTGGCACATGCTTTGCTTTTTGTAATGAGATAAACTTGAAGCAATTGCTGGAAGCATATCTTTGAGTGAGTTTAAAATGAAACGGGTTTGAGTTGCCTGCTTTAGGTTGTCGATTTCTTGTTATTGCACGAAGCCACTTTTCAACAAAAATGGTGGACACATATTGTGAGTACTAATGTCCATTGCTAGACTACATTCTTCTAATAATGTTTTCAATGACAATAACACAAAACTCGTTAAACTAAGATCCACGTTAAAAGGATGTTTTTTTAAAGATTAAAAAACATCCTCTTTGCAGGAACAACTTTTTCAGTTTACATTGAAAGCAAGCCCAATAGGAATCAGACCGACTATTGCAGGGTTCTCTAATCCACCCCATCAATAAGTAGTGTCTCATAACGTCTGGATTAATTCAATAGGAATCAGACTACAAAGGCTCCCAGGCTCTTGAGATATCAGAAATTGCAAAATCCTCCAATTTCCCTCGATTTTTTCAAAAAAAATTCCGAGTTTTCAGGTTGCCGAGTTTTTCAGGCCTTAGTTTATGCTCGTCAAATTTTGCCAATTTTTTTTCAATGCCAAGTGTTGCAACACTGAGATTCTTGGCAGACATTTGAACCTTCACGTCGTGCCTTGCTGCCTGAACAGCTTTTGAGTCCCGTGAAAACTAAAAACAGATATGCCTTTGAAGTGTTCTTTATTCACATCATGCAATGTTGGTATTGAAGGCCAAAACATCATAACAGAAAAGTTGTTCTCAGACACGTAAGATTATATGCTCAGCCAAGTAATACAATCTTAGCTTAGTTTAGAAAGCTTGATTAGTGTTCTCGACAAGATCACCAAGCTAGCGTTAATAGAAATTGTTTGACATAGAACACACATTTTTTTAATTATAAAAACACGTTGCCTCAATAATTTGATAGACTTAGACCTCTTAATCAGCCCGCCCTTTACCATCTAATTATGGCTAAGAACCTTTTACCTCATTGAAATTTTCCTATCCAACTTGGTTTTAGTGCCCGCGTTTGGTTTGATTTGTGTAGCTTCGTCCTGTTTAATATCTAAAATAGCTTGACACGCAACCATCCTAATCCAAGTTCTTTCCCAGAGAATCCTGCTCCAAACTTCCAACCTGAATTTCATTGACCAAATCTTAATGTAAAAACACTTGGTTATTGGAGTCTTTAATTAGGAGATCCGAATCTTTACGAGTGTTTTCTCTTTTCTGGGCTCTACTACACTTTTGAACTGACAAAATAGCCATGAATCATTGACACTGCCTTTTCACAATGACAATGTGTATCTCCCAAGTCGTGGTAAAAACATGAGTAACCATTGAGCTTGAAGTCACATTTGAGGCCTAAGCCTCACCAACTCTAAATAAAAATATTAGCCTCGTTATCCAAGAGGAATCTCGTGTATGCGACCTTGGCCAAAACATCTCCTCGTGTATGTGACCTTGGCCAAAACATTTATTGGACCCTTTAGATGTGGCATTTAACTTTCTCCTTTCGTGTACCCTCCTTTCTTCGACCATACTTCTTACATTCGAATGTTTAAGATGTTTGTATTCATGACAAGTTTTTAACTGACATTTTTATAATCCAATCTTTCTTCCCAAGAGCACTCCCTTTTTTCTCAAAAGCACTCCCTGGGCTTCGTTAATAAAAAATGGAGTGGTTTTCAAAATATACCTTGATGCACATCCTAGCATTTATTGTCATTATACATTCTAGGGATAAATTAAAGGTTTTGATATTTTTCTTGTATTCTATGAATGGATCTCAACAAGTTTTCATTCCACGATTCTATTGGCAAGAGTGGTCCTTTGAACCAAATTGAGGTCAAAGTAGTCACTTAAAGGAGGTTAAAGTTTACACTCAAAATCTCATAAATAAACCAACATTGTTAAAAAATTATGGTCCAGCATAATTATTAAAAAGAAAATCTTTTCATTTTTCACTTGATTAAAGTACAAAATAACTTTGACCATTGAACTAGAGATCAATTACTTATCCCTTCAATTTCTATTTAACTTTTGATCAAACTTAAGTAGTCACTTCAAAAAGGTTAAGTCTACACTCAAAATTTCATAAATAAGCCATCATTGTTAAAAAATATGGTCCAACATAATTATTAAAAAGAAAATCTTTTCATTTTTCACTTGATTAAAGTACAAAATAACTTTGACCATTGAACTAGAGATCAATTACTTATCCCTTGAATTTCCATCTACTTTTTTATCAAACTTTTATTTGTTTTATATGATGGTATGAAGCTCAATATATTTACAAATCAACGCCTTCTCTTTGAAATCACAAACCTTACAACCACAAGAAGATAATTTGAATGAAAATAATGTCTTTTTCTCTGCCTTTCTCAATTAACCATTTAGCAAGGAGCTTGCATGGAGTTTTTCGATTCTGGGAATTGCAATTCCTCATTTCTTTCTCTTTCCCTTCCTTAGTGAACCAAGTTACCAAAAATGGCTTGAGAAATAAATATGCCAAATATCCACATCAAGTTACCGAAAAATAATCCAAGAAATTCATATGCCAAATATACACTAATTTAAAAGTTATCACGTAGCAAGTCGTAATGGTTATTGTCCAATACATGGATAATAAGTTATGGATATCGTGAGGTAAGTTTGGATGCCATGTAAAAGTTATCAAAAAAATCATAACAAATGCTTCTGAACTGTTTGGATAATAAGTTATCGATATCGTGAGGTAAGTTTGGATGCCATGTAAAAGTTGTCAAAAAAAATCATAACAAATGCTTATGAACTGTTTGATGATTGTGTCTCGTAAGATATATGACAATTTTTAATGTTAACAAAAAATAGACACCTATAACCATATTTGGTGAACTATATATTGTTCTTAAGTAAAATATAATATCCATTATTTAGTAAAAAATTTAGTAGAATAGTTTTCCTCCAAAAGGACAATATTTATTAATATGTGTTACGACCAATAAAATATTGACAAATTGAGAGAAAAGTTGTAGGATTCCTCATCTTTTTGTAAGCTAGATGTATTGTTGACATTGAAACAATGTTAACTACACATTTAACTCTGCAATTGTCAACTTTTAAGAAACTAATGAAAATGACAATAACAAATTTGCCAATCCAAATTCTAGAACCACACCACACTCAATACCTAGCCATGTTATGCATATGTTTGTTGAAATCACACCAATTACACATACAATTCTAGTACAACTTCTACATTTTATAAAATGCGAAAATGAATAGGGTTAGAAAGATTGTATTTGTTGCCAAACTATTTGGTGATTAGAATGTGCAAATGAGTTCTTGTCCAACCATAGAGCTTGAATTTTTGTCTCACACCCATTTTGGGTTTTCTTCCATGGTTTTGCATTCACTACCCACAAGCAAAAACACAAAACAATGCAAAGAAAGTAAGTAGATTATACAAAGATTTATTGACAACCAAACACCACCAACATGATAACACTCAATCTAAAATGAAATTAACATTAACGTAAAAATCGAAACACATTCACTTGTGCAATTACACAAGGTATGGATAGAGAAATGGGGAGCCAAGAGTATAAACCCAACAATGTATTGAAACCAAAGTAATAATTTAAACATATAACAATGTATAAATTCCCACACATTGACAAAGTCTTATAATCTAAATAGGTTTCACACCATAATGCATTGAATTTAGACAACTGAAAAGGCAATTGGCCATCAATCCTAAACATAGATTTTGTAGTGTTGAAAATCCATTTCAGGAATGAGATCTTAAACCCACCTAAGAATCTTGTGTCATTAATCAAGAAATCAAATTTACACATTGGGAAACTTGGACTCGACCCATGTCCTATGGTTAATAAAATCAAACAAGTAATAGTGTCCAAATTGAATAAATTCCCCTTCCTTCTCTATCTTGGAATCCATTGAAGATAAGAAAATTATTTGAATCATTGAAATTTATAAGAAAATTATTTGAACCATTGAAATTTATATTCAAGAGTCGATGACTACCATGAAATAAAACAATAGAAAACAAACAATCAAAACTCTTCCAAATCCTTTAACATGGTTTAAACAAGCATCTCACATTGCCAATGTGGAATTCTTAACTTATCAACTACCCATTCTAATATTCTTTCATATGAAAATTTTCAACATCTTAATGGAAAAATATAAAATATAATCACAAGAAAGAATTTGATATATAAAATCTCAATTAACAACACACATGTGGACAAGGGTACACTTTCACAAATTAAAACAAACTTACAACTAGGTTGTCACAATTATTCCACAAATTGAATCTGAAATAAAATGCATTTACTTTGACTTGAGAAAATAAATCAATATTATTCCTTTCCTTTAATCAATAAAAATTATGAGAACTTCAACAAGAAAACATTTTACACACACACATTTTAGGTTTTAGATTTTTTTTTGGAAAGAAGCACAAATCCAGCTTAACCCACCCGTGGAGGGTAAAAAAAAGTGAGGTCTAAACTTTTGTGATGGCTTATTATTTTATTATTATCATTATGGTCAACCTTCTTTTAGTATTAGAGTCTCTAAATTTTCTTTTATTTTAGTTTATTAGCATTATGTTGCATTACACATCTTATCTATGTGTGATGTGTGATTGTAGATTTCACTTTGCTTCTCAATGAAAAAAAATCATTTTAGTTCATCATTGATTCTAATGGTAATGAATATAAGAACATGGAAGAGAGCAAGGTTTAAATTAATATGGAAATGACAACTTCATGCCTTTTACATTATGTTAATCCATATAATAATATCCCTTTGTTTTAAAGTGTTTTTAAGTAAAACATGCAATTAATGATTATCATATATCATAAGAGGCCTTGCCTTTCTCTCATGATTTTCTACTTTGTAAAATAATCTATGTGTTGGGGTCTTAACAAATCAAAAGATTAAGACTCTTGGAGTTCATATGGCTAATAAACATAGTCATAAAAAAAAGATAGCCAAGATGAAGACAAACAAGAAGTCATTGGCACAATGCCATCTCAAGTGGGGGATCTTTATCATTACGGTTTAGGCCCAACCCATTAATGGCGAGTTTATCTATTAAGGGCCCACCCATTAATGGTGGGATTATTTGCAAGTGGGGCAGTGTTCCATCCATCACTGTCTTGCTACTCTAATTGATTCTCCA
>SNQJ01S0011271.1:130521-142469 GCA_010110895.2 Picea sitchensis | reverse complement strand
CCTCTAAACACTTGAAACTGTTCAGAATTAGAATAGTTTCTAAGTCTCCTCCTCCTAGTACTTGGACTCACTACCTCCTATGATTTTTTTTCCTCCGAGGTAAATTAGACCTTGGGAACCCTTCCTTTACAATTCCTTTAAATGCTTGGAAACTTCAAACTTAGAAAATTCTTTCTAAGTCCCTCATGTGCACTCCTTGCACTTGTTAACCTTGATACTCCTAAGATATATAAGAACCTTATACGCACTCCTTGCATTCTCCAGTTTCAAACCTCTCAACACTTATCTCAGTGTTGGTCTAGTGCACACCTTGCACAAGACTTCTCAACTTTACCCTCCTCTGAGGGCCTGTGCACTCCTTTCACTCTTTCTGTGAAACTTCCCTCTATCTCTCGTAAGATTCAAAGTCATGTCAATGAATCTTGGCCTATGCACTCCTTGCGGGAATTGTGCACTTCTCGCACCAAATCTCTGCAACATTTCAACTTATTTCCCCTCAACTTCTGAGTCGAACTTGACTCGACCTACACACTCCTTGCAGGCATTGTGCACTCCTTGCACCAAAGATTTCAAGAAGAAAAACAATTGAAACTTTTGAAAATCCTAAAGATTCATTCACATAAAAACAAAACACATAAAATAGAAAGCTAACATCACTTGTACTCAAATGAACTCATAAATAGAGAACACCATACTGAAAACAAATAATCATAGACAGGAACCTCATAGGCAGGAAAAACTGCTCTTTTTATTAATTTGAGAATTCTTTTGTACATATTTTACAAGACTAGACTGCAACAGAGCCTCAGTTCCTCTTATCTCCTCTCTTGAGCTCTACATGCTCATCAACTAACACTAACAACAACCTCTAGTGTGCACACTTTACAAATGATATACATGAAGGGGATTTTTTAGCCTTCCTTCCTAACTACATAAATGATATCACATCAGAATTAAAAACACCTATCTACTAATGATTGATCTTAATAAATGGCCATTACAAATCAGATCCGAGAAGATTCTCGACATCTATACAATTGGAGAATAAATAAATACAAAACAGTCTCATTGAACTATTCCCAATGGATTTAACCTCCAAACATTAAAAAGGGCCTTAATTACAAGGATTTTAAAAAAAAATTAAACCGATGCACCCCCTTTTTGGATTTAAACCGAGTTGAAACAGGCGTGTGTTGGGTGTCGATATGTCCTCCACCCAACCTCGATTGATGATGATGAGAATGATCCTTCATCATACTCCATGGATGAGAAAACCATGAGATCCTTCTCATGGCCTTGCCACTTCTCCAGCCGGAATCCTTCTGAATCCCAAACCTTGAACTGGAGTTGTCCATTCATTTTTCCTCCTTGTCGTTGTTTCTGATCTCCTACTACTATAGGATTTCCTCCTATGTTCAGCTACTTCTTGCGGGTGAATATCTCTTGTACTCACTTCAACATCAACTTCCTTATTTGGTCAATCTCCTTATCCAACTGGTTTACAAGATGGTTTCCCTCTTGCAATCTGTGCTACTGCATCTCATATTCACCACCCTCCAACTTGACTTGTTGGATAAGCTGACTCTGTTCTATCACCCTTTTCTCCAGGGCGTCTAAATCTTCACAAATATCAACAAAATCTTTGTTGTTTGTTTCTCTCTCTTCTACTGCATGTTCTAACTCTGCAATCATCTCTTGTTCACCTCCCTTGAAATGTTTTTTGAGAAATTCGACCGAATTCTCTTCTTATTCTCTTGTATCCACTTGGAAATATGTCAATGTATGCTCCTTCTCATCTATGACAGTATTTACTAGATGTCTCTCCTCTACTACAACTACAATACATAAACTGTTAGATTCACAAACATTTGGCCCCATGGCCTCCTTGTTGGATGCCTCCTACATCACCTCCTCACAATCATGAGCCTCTCCAAAGCTCACTCCAAGGGATATGATGATCCCTCCTATCATCATAATGTATTTACAATCTTCCTCCTCTGTGAACATTCCTCGTTGATCTGGAATCACCTTTGAGTCCTTGAGACTTTGAGACAGTCTCATATCCTCTTTGCCCAATTGGAAACTTGAAACTTTTGTCTTTCCCTCCTGGTAGTCTGTGAGATCCCTTACTGATATTTTTTCATTTCCCTCCTGGAAATTTGAAAGTTCATCTCTTCCCTCCTGGAAGTCCATGAGATCTTAAATCGATCTCTCCTTTTCATCATCGAGGTTTTCTCCAACTTTGGGGTCGCAAATGAAAACCATATCCTCCTCTATGTGACTGAGGATTTCAACTTCCCTCAACCACCTCTTCAACTCTCGCTTCTGCCTCTTAGAAATTAGCTATTGAATAGGCCATATTTCTTTCTGCTTCAAGGTCCATTTGTACTTGCAGCATACCTGGGATTCTTGTTGCATCTTCATTTTTAGCCTGTCAAGCTCTACTCTCATCTCCTTGAGTTATTTATCCTTTTGTTATTTCCTCATCTTTCGATGGTCTTCTCCTCGACCTCACCCCTAGCCTTCAGTAGCCATTTTGTTTTCTTCTCTTCCTATAAGAATGTGTTCTTCTAGCTCATCCCACCTGGTTGTCTACTTCACCTTCTCTTCAACTAAGAGCACATCTAGTTTCCTCCTACAACCCTCCTGTCTATCAGTTGACTATTTCCCTCTCGCCAACAATCCTTACAGAGCATCAATTCTTTGCCTTCATCATCTTCTCCCTTTCCTACTATCTTCAAGAAAAAATATTCTCTGATACCTCTTGATGTAGAATCCCACCCTCACCTGGGGCCCATGTGACCTCCCGCTCTAGGATTGGTCAAAATCATGGAGCCGTATTGACTCTCAAATTCCCACATAACCTTCAATTTAATTTCCACATGCTTATTCCCCCTCTTTTCGGGACTAAGTTTTCCTCTCATAGGACTTTGACAGGTCAGTGATGAAGTCCACATGAACCTGGGCCAAAACCATGGGATAATTCTTCAGAATTCACTGAATTTGAGACTTTGGATATCCTGTGCTTTGACAGTTCTTAATCCTACACTCCATTGTTCTATCGAAGTGCCAAACTGATGAACTAACTCACGTGGATATTAATGATCTCTAACCTCTGGAAATATAATGATTATGATTAGCTTCGGGATTCCAGGATTCAAGTGTCCCAGATGCTCAACTCTTTCCAACCCCTGGAGTGCTAACCTTGTGAATTCGCAGAGGGTGAAAATCTACGGCTACCACCCTTCGTTTAAAGGATGTCCCAGATCTATTTCAAGATTTGTGAGTTCGATAATCCACTTGACACTAACCTTTGTATCTCCTGAATGCTGAAATGTAATAGTACTCCTCCTCTCGACACATGTCCCCTTTGCGATCAATGACTAAAATGGATCCTAGCCTTCAAGTCTTTGGTTTTGTTTCCTCCTAGTTCTCTTCCACTCCCATGCCTCTGTAGTATGGTTTCTACGGAACTCCAAATATTATATCATGTGTCCTCCTTCTGATCGATGGTCCATATTAGCTCCAGACTTTGGGGCTTCGGAGAGACCGACCTTTGCTTCCCACTTTTATCCCAAACCTCTAGATGTCTGAACCTCCATAATCTGCTGACATGTGTCTTGTGGAATGGATGGTGGCGATTAGCTTTTCCCTTCAGGACTTTAGGGGTCCCGACTTCTCTGCACTCTCCATCCTCAGAAAATAAAGAATGTTGAAGGACATCAAGGGTTATCCCTTGCACAACTCTTCTAGATATAACAACTGTCAGACCTATGGTGGAATCCTAAATGGATCACGTTCATTCGTTTGTAATCCCTCTGCAACATCTCCCTTGGGATTGATCCACTAATTCTCCAAATATTGAAGTCATGTCAAATTCGTTGGGGTAAACCTTGTGCTACTCCACCATATCCGATGGTGGTGAAAGATCTTGGATCCTCCCAAACGGATCTCGTCCGTTTAAATTTTAAATAATAAAACTCCCTCCCTTTCAAGGGACTCTGATCGTTAACCTTCTTGATCTTGACTACACAGGATAAATAAGATCTATGGCACCATCATGTGCACTCCTCTAGCACTTTAAATATTTTTACTTAGAAACTTTCTAAGTCCCTCCTGCAGAACTCTTGTACTCGCTATCTCTCTTGATCTTTTCCACACAAGGTGTTTTAAGCCTCAGATTCCTCCTTTGAACACTTGAAACTATTCGAACTTAGAAAATATTCTAAGTCTTCTCCTACAAGTACTTGGACTCGCAGCCTCTTCTAAGTTTTGTTTCCTCTGAGGTAAATTAGACCTCAAGCACCCTTCCTTTGCGGTTCCTCCGAACGCTTGGAAACTTAAAACTTATAAAAATCTTTCTAAGTCCCTCCTGTGCACTCCTTACACTTGTTCACCTCGATAATGATAAGGTCTCTGAGAACCTTCTATGCACTAATTGCGTTCTCCAGTTTCAAACCTCTCAACACTTATCTCAGTGTTGGCTCAATGCACACCTTACATGAGACTTCTCAACTTTACCCTCCTCTGAGGGAATGTGAACTCCTTGCACTCTTTCTGTGAAAATTCCCTCTATCTCTCCTGACCTTCAGAGTCCTGTCAATGACTCTCATCCTGCGCACTCCTTGCAGGCATTGTTCACTACTTGCACCAAATATCTACAAATTTTCACCTTATTTCCCTTCATCTTTTGAGTCAAACTTGACTCAACCTATGCACTCCTTGCGGGCACTGTTCACTCCTCGCACGAAATCTTTCAATAATATAAACAATTGAAACTTATGAAAATCCTAAAGATTCATTCACATAAACATGAAACACATAAAATATAAAGATAGCATCACATGTACCAAAATGAACTCAGAAATAGAGAATACCATACTGAAAATAGATAAGCATAGATAGGAACCTCATAGGTAGGAAAAAGTGCTTTTTGTTTTAATATGAAAATTCTTATCTACAGACCTCGATTGATGATGACGAGGATTCTCCTGCATCATAGGTGCTAGTTTCTAATATATCTAATCATGCATAAGGAAAAAGTGTTCATTGCCTTAGCTGCAGAAACAAAGTTCTATTTAGTTGAATAAAGAACATAGTAATGCTAATGATGAAAAAAAGAAGTTATAATAACACAAATATAATTCTAATTATTGAGTGTCATCAGTCTACTAGATTGTTAATACCATTCTTTCAATCAACTTAAAGCAATGAGAGTTCCTTTTGAACATAACATTCAATTATTCAACTAATGGATGATATATTAGTTATATTTGTGTAAATAGAAATGAATGTGTTTGCAGAAAAGAAATGATAGAATTAAGAAATCACACAACTAGATAAGCAAAAAAAATACCAATAATGATAAATAAAATGAATAGTGTGGTACTTAGGTGGCCTCTTATCTCAGGGAATTCTACTTGGAAAATTCGTATGAAGCTCAAACTCTTATAAACTCAGAATTCAAAACTCATATAAGAGAATAGTAACTAGAAATTTGTATTAACAACAAATATGATTACAAAAATTTGATCACCATAAGTAATAATAATAGTGTCATCGTGAATGATTTGATTACACAGACTGTTCATAAAAAAATACATGTTTGATTATGAAAAATTGAATATAAAACCTTCATGGATGTTATATATTAATATTGATCATCCATGTGTTGGATAAATTCAAAACATAATGCATGAATTTCTCTAATACGATCTCCTTCCTTCTTTGTGCACTGATTTGGTGAAGCTGGTGTGCGCATTTTGCCACAAGTACACATTGACTTGCAGTTTTGACTTTGCTTCTACTTTGAGTTGGAAGATACATGGGCTATATTGATAGGTGGATGAGCTTCAGGGGTCAATATGATGCCTTCCATATGTCAAGGTTCATTCCAAGAATGATCACATCCCTATAGAACAACAAAGTCTCTGCAGAAACTTGTTTTAGTAACTAGGCTGCAAAATTGTATTTTGGGTTGCTACAAAATCGAAAGATTTTGTAGCTAATCAATACAATAATAGATAATTTAATCATTATGCACAAAGAATAATGGAATAAATTATAAAATGGACAATTTACCTTTAATATCCTTCAACGCATGTGCTATGTAGTTGATCATGATTTTATGGAAAAAAGGGATAAAATGGGGTATAACTAAGGCATATATATGGGCTTCTGGATGGAAGTATAAGATAGGAATGTGAAAAAAAGATATTGTTTTTAGGACTCAACATCTCCCCCTCACAGAATATTTTACACATCCTCATGCAACCGAAATGACTCTCTAATTCCTCCAACAAAATTTCAAAATTTTTGACCCCTTCCTCTTTAAGTTCTGTCTGAAGCATCTATAAAAATATTCAAGCTTGAGGCTTGTCCCTAACTCCTTTCCTTATCCAACTTGGTCCTCAATATCCTAATATTTATTTTGCTTAACCTACTCTTCATGTACCATTTTATGGCTTTGATTGCTAGAAACTTCTTGTGATATTCCAACTTCTCTTTGTTTTTTTGCAACTAGGCAATGTTGTCTTTCAAAACTGAATTTTCTGATTTGATATGATTATCAAGAAGTGTTAACTCCTAGAGTTCTTCCTTTAATTTTCTATTTTTTCCAACTCGCCTCTCTTTCAAAGAAGTTGTAATATGTTCAATTACTAGTTCTCTATCAATCTCAGTGGCCTCATGGATTTTATAATCAATCTCAAATTGATTGAATTCTTTGTCTAATTCTTATAAGTCATAAGTTGGAAATTTAAAATTGGAATATGGACTAATAAATAAATTAGAGCCGATATTTTTATTTGGAGTTGTTCTCTTTACGTTATTTGGTTGTTTCTTGTCAAATTATTCAAGTTCAATGACCTCCTTGTCTTGGTCTTGGTTCTATCATGTTTTTCTACAGTTAACTCTTTTGTCATACTCCTGGTTATTCTATGCATGATGGTCTCTACCTTACTTCTCTTGTTCTTTACTTCCTATGCTCTGCCTCCTAACTCACGAGACCTTGAATTATCATATTCTATATTTAATTTTTTTATCCTAGGATTTATTAGCTTCCTTTGATGTGCTTCCTTGATGTATTCCTCTTGATTTTTGAGGTTCAGGTTTCAAAACCCTAACCTCCTTTTTTACCTTATGATTTATTATTTGTTTCTTCATTCTTATCTTGGGATTTGATGCCTTGTTTTTCTTCCTTTTAGGTTTTGTAAACTCCTTGAATTTTGTAGCCTTTCCTTCCTCTACATGCTCCAATTCCTCAATTTTGGTTATGTATTTTCTAACTTAGGAACTTCAGGGATTTCTCGTTCTGTTTCCAATATTTATAACTTGGAAACCCTTGTTTTTGTACCAGAGACTCCATTCTCAGTGTTTTTTCATTTCAACACCTTTATCTCCTACTATTATGGAGCCTCAATAAAATGATTCCAAATTATGAATTGTTCCCAATTTTCAATGTGTTCCTATTGTCCAACCTCAACCAACATTTTTATCAACCCAAATTAAAACAAGTTTCCTTCTATAGTCCAGGGGTTATGTTGTATTGTGAAAACCATTTTCTTCAAACTGTTCACCAAATAGAAAGGAATATCCAACTCATATCCTTTAAAAAAATTCATAAGTAATATGAGATGGTAATAAAATAATAACCGGTACCTTCCTTCATATGTTATGTATTGTTTTAGGATGAACAAAATGTCGTGCCATTTCTTTTTTAATGCACATGTAGGAATATATTTCTTCCAATATGCTACATGTTCTGGATTTTTAAGGAAATCCTTCCAGATTTATCCTTTGATTATCTTATTTTTGAACCATGGTTCACTACCTTGAGGAAAACCTATCACTTGTGAGATGAATTCCTTAGTCAATTTGAGCTCAAGATCTCCAATTTGGGCTTTTGTACCATCAAATGTTTTTGCAAAATCCTTGGCCACCTTTTTATTCTGTCCATGAAACTTTTGTACAAAGGGAAACCACCCAAATTTATGGAATATTCTCGTGCATTTCAAATATTACTCTATAAGTTCAATTCCATTCACCTCACATCTCACCACAAATCCCATGATTCAAATTGTGAAAAACTAGCGACAATTTCAAACAAAACCAGACTTTTTTTCATAGGGAAAGACAAAAAATAGTAATGAAGAAAGGCATATTTTACGAATTAAACACATATTTTGGGATATTTCGGTGAGGATGAATCTTATGATTGAAAATCATGTAAACGTTCATGCCATCCTTTTTGTTCCATCATTTATATTTTTGATGGCTCTCCTTCATGGTTGGATCAATTTTCCGATCTAATCAATCAATCTGTGATATAATGCATGGCAAAAAAAATAAAATTCCCCATACATATTAAAAAATGTGTATAGAGTGCTTAATATGAGTGATTGCATGGTTTAGGTAAGTTTTCAAAGGCACGATTAGCATTGAATTCAAGTATTTGAGAAAAAATGATAGAATAGACTTAGGAAAATAGAGTATGGATGTTTTGAAGTTCAAGTTTTTGTCTATCCTATACATAATCCATAATTCTAATTGCATGAATGATTTAAAAAGATATTACCTCTATGATTTTACCTATATCCTGAAGAGTTCATCACCTCTAGAACTAAAGCTGAAGAAAAAATGAATGTGCAATGTTGGTTCTGCTGATGAAACTAATGATTTTATTGTTGTGTATTTTAAGAGAGAGTTCTAGAACTGTAGATGAGGACCACTCACACTTATGAAGAATCTGTTGAATAAGATCTAGATTTTATGCAAATGAAATTGAATTTCATGACAATGTTACATGAAATTCACAGCTCATACTAATCTCATGCCTGCAGGATGTTAAAATGAATAGTGACTAGCAATTGCTTGGAGAAAGCTACAGGTGACTTTCGGTAGCTGCAAAAAGTGTTCTTGCCTATAGAAATGTCTACAATTGTAGGAACTAATTTTCCAAATAGAACATTTTTACCAGTAACTTTGAATCATGAATTGTTATGTATGGTAAAAATATTTATCCTGCTTCAATGATAAAACTCTATAACTAAGAAGCAAAACTCGAACAATCTGGTCACTGCTACTGAGCTTATTTTTATGAAATACCCTGAAAAATCTAAAATCTCTTTTTGAATTATGAAGTGAAAAAGAAAGAACCTATCTGAATGATGATGCAAAAATCAATCTTTTCAGGATGACAAGAATTTATTGTTGAGAAATCAAATGTTGAACAAGAGTTGAAGATGTCATGTTGTTTACTTGAAAAAAATTTCTCCATCTATGGCTTCTAAAGCAAATTATGGACAAATTGTTATTTGTTAGAAGGCTTATGATATAACCTTAGCCACTACCTATTTACTAGAAAATAAATTTCCTCCTCATCAATGGTTTTAATTTTCATTGTTCCATTATCAAAGACTGTCTCTATCTCATATGGACCTAACCAGGGAGTATTGAGCTTCCCTTTAAAAATTTTAAATCTAGAATCAAATAAGAGAGCCCAATCACCTGGTTTGAATTTATTTTTCCTGATGATTTGTCATGTCATTTGGATATTTGTTGTTGGATGATAGTATTATGTTTAACTACATCCTATCATATCTCATCCAATTCATTTAGTTGTGCCAACCTCTATTATTGTGCTTCTGAAAGGTCCATCCCTATTTTTGTTGTTGTTTTGAAAGTATTAATTTGGAACTCAATAGAAAACAAAACTTGTTTCCCATACACAATCTCATATGGTGTTTTCCCAGTGGTATTCCTCCATGTGGTCCAGTGAGCCCAAAGTTCTTCTAGAAGCCTATATGTCCAATCTGAATGGTGAAATTGAACAATTTTGGTCAAGATGGCTTCAAGAAATTTGTTTTGTGGATCCCACCTTCCCATTGGCTTGTGGATGGTAGGGGGATGACTTTTGATGCATGATATTTTATTGTTATATGATATTATGAACAAGATTTGATGTGAATTGAGTGCCTTGATATGTTACAATTTCTTTTGGGACACGAAAACAAGTAAATATGTCCTCAAATAAAAAAATCTATGACAAATCGTTCATTAGCATGCAAAAGAGGTTTATCTTCTACCCATTTAGTGACATAATCATTACATACCATAATATACCTTTTCTTTCTAGACATTGGAAAAATAGGCCCTACAAAATCTAAGGCCCATTTTTCAAATTGTTCTATGAGTACCTGGTGTTGTAGAGGCATTTTTTCTTCTTGTACTAGCCTACCCATCCACTGGAAACTATCACAGCTCCTAACATATTTATTAGAATATATAAATAGAGTAGGCAAATAATACCCTAGATGAAGGACTTTATAATCGGTTCTATTGTCATCAAAATGGCCTCCACATGGTTCATCATGGAATTCCTTCAATATATGAAATACTTCATCCTCTCGTACACACCTTTGAATAATAAGATCAAGTCTACTAAAAAATATTTCTCCACCAATCATGAGTAAGTGGCACTGAGTTTAATTATCTTTTGTTTCTCTTTTGTAGAAAGTTGTTGAGGTAAATTTCATGTATCCTGGTAGTTAGCAATATTTGCAAACCAAGGAGATTTAGTAGATATTTTTAAAAAATTCTCATCAGGGAAATGATCATTAACATGAATTAATTCACCTTCATTATGAATCCTGGAAATAAAATCCACAACAACATTCTCTTTACTAAGTCTATATAATATAGTGATATTGAATTCTTGTAATAGAAGAAGCCACCTGGTAACCCTGCCATTAGTAATTGTTTTATTCGTTAAGTACCTAACGGTTGAATGATCAGTTTTGATGAAGATCTCATACCCTGTGATATAGTTCCTAAATTTGTTGATGGAATGCTGACGAGGTGTAAATATGATTCCCAATTTTTTGGTGTCACTTTACACTCTTTCACTTATTTTTTCAACCCATGGTTTTGTTTGTGCTTATGAGGCATTAAGTGTAGTATACAAAGAAAGAGAAATTTTACCAAGATATCGAAAGAGATCAACTAAAATAGATCATACATAAATCAAAGGAAAAGCATAAAATATGAAGTCACAATTCTTACAACCCCTAGCTTATCTGGTGGTACCTCTTGAGGTAAGATATTTGAACTCTCATAACCATACGCCCTCATGTGTTCACCTAGTGGGGTCACAAGTAAAGTGATTTTGTAGCACACATAACCAAATAAAAGGAAACTATCTAACCTACTTTAACTCACACACTAAAACACTAGAAATTAAATTATTGCTTGATTAGTATACCAAAACTAGACTAGCAAACTATATAATTCCCAAATCCAATTTTGTTAATGATATCCCAAACACTGATACAGATAAAGGATGCATATCTAGATTTGGAATATAATGTTAATAAAAGTAAATAATGATAAGGAAATCAATAATATGTATAAATCCAAGTCCTAGAATACTCTACTCATCATTTTGCAGCATATCACGGGTAGCCATTATGCACCCTCTGGCCATTCTACAACATATGTCTAAAACAAAAGTAAATTAATACAAACTTTTTACAGTAAAAAATAGAACTAGAAGCTATCTTAAAAATCAACAACTAATATGCACAACATAGAACTGTATTTGTGAGTGGGCCCTATCTCACAGGTAGGCATGTGCTCACAACTTCTAAATCACTAGTACATAATCAAATTGGAACTCCAAACATGAACACAAATATTTCTATTAAACCAAAATTTAACACAATCCGAGTGAGCTATTGGATTTCACACTATATCAGTCTGATTACACACTATATCATTATCATCCTCATGGAAGGTAGCACACTTGTATTTCTAAAATGTGAGGGAATCTGGTTGCTCCAAATGTGGAGCAACAAACTGTTGGATTACTGAGAGGGGGGGTGAATCAGTAATAGAGCAATTTAACCATATAATCCAAGTGTTATATCAATGAAGCATTATTATCCAATAAC
>SNQJ01S0011271.1:104879-116335 GCA_010110895.2 Picea sitchensis | reverse complement strand
TATAATTCTTCCTCTTTCATTCAGTTTCCTAAATGGTTAATTAACACATGCTAAATAACTCAACCATTGTCATTAAAAGATCTTTTCGTATCAAGTGGTATCAGAGCTAGTTGACATTTGGGTTTGAGTTTTGCATGTTAACTGGGGAAAAGATACATTATGGAGAAGGAGAGATTGTTGAAGAGAATCCATTGATTGGATGGAGAAAGATAAATTCTCAAAGCGAGAAGATGGCATTGGAAGAGGGAATTTCTCAGGATGAGAAAGAGTTTCGAAAAAATTTCTTCACCATGTCAGAGATGATGAAGGTTTTGTATGATGATTACTTGGAATGGAAGAGATTATGGGGGATTCCTCAAAGGGAAAAGATGAACAAGGAGGGGATCCTCCTCAAATTCCTCCCTCACCTCCATCGTCACCTCCTTCTTCTCCTTCTTCTTCAAGTTCAATTTCTAAATCCACTGGAAAAAAGCATGTCCATAAACATAAGAATGAAATGCCTTTATTAAAAATTGATGTTAAATTCAAATTACCCAGATATGATGGTGAAGTTAATGCATATAGACTTGATAATTGAGTTGGACAGATGGAGGTTTATTGCAGTGTGAAACAAATCAAGGATGAGGCAAATCATATCAAGTTGGAATCACTTAGACTTGGAGGCACAACACTCATCTGGTGGCAAAGAAAGCTGCAAAATGGCACAAAACAAGTGGGTAATGTATTTCCATCATGGCAAAGTTTCATTTCTTCACTTAGGAAATAATTCTATCCTTTGGGTTATAAAGAGAAAGTGTTGATTGAATGGAAAAATCTTAAACTAAGAAAAGGAAAAACAGTGCAAGAATACACAGATGGCTTTCGTAAAATGGAATTGATGTTAGATATTCCTTTACATACCCAAGACACTCTTATGAAGTATATAGGAGGTTTACCTGCACATATTCGAAATACTGTATTCATGTTTGGACCTACTAATCTTGATGAGGTTTCTGTTCAAGCGACATACATAGAAACAGGGAAAACATGTGTTGGTGTACCAGGGGAATCGTCTTCAAGGAAAGAGGACTAAAGGAAGTGGCATGGAAAGAAGGCAAATGCAGTGACAATAAAGGAAGAGAAACCCTCTTGCAAGTATTGCAAGAAAGAGGGGCATGATGATGACCGTTGTTGGCAATTGCATCCTGAGAAGAGACCAAAGTGGTTCAAGGAAAATAAAGGGAGCCAAACAGTTGTAGTAGTAACACGACCCACAAACTTGGGATCAGATTCAGGTGATGAATCTAAAGTCTCATTAGTTGGTATGACAATTAAAATTGGTGAAGGATTTGATTGTAGAAGTAACTTGTTTCACATAAGGCTCATCATGAGGCACACTAAGGTTGACACATTGATAGATAGTGGATCTCAATCTAACTTAATTTTAGAAGAATTGGTTAAGCAATTGGGATTAAAAAAACAGATGCATCATAAGCCCTACACACTTAAATGGATAAGAAAAAATCATCAATAGCACAAAACAAAGCAGTGCACATTAAAATTTGCAATTTCATCTAAGTTTGTGGACGAGGTAACATGTGATATGGTGCCACTAAGTGAATGTGGAATGGTCTTAGGAAGTCCTTACTTGTATGATCGTAAAACAATATTATACAGGGCAAAGAATCAATATCATTTAACCAAAGCAAGTCAAGAATTTGTGGTTCATTCTCATCGTGTAAAGGAAAATAAAACTCTTCAAACTATGGAACAATTAAGAAAGGAAGCTCAAGCAAGCAACACACCCATAATTGTTTCAAATAAAGTAATCGATCTTAAGCAAGAACATGAGATGATTGTAGAATGGAAAATCAATCACAGTTTTCTTTAAGATAAGCTAATGTCGTGAAAATATTACAAACATATCAACTTATTTGCAGTCATATTTTTGATGCTATGATTAGTAATGTTGTCTACATGGATGATAGTGGCTTCAGTAAGATGTGAAAAGTTACCACTGACTAACAATATGCTGTCAGTTATCATGATTGTGTTACAATTGATCTTGATGAGACAGGTGCACATGACATAGTTCAAAGACAAAGAACAAGCCAGGTGGCCTATCCCAAGCTTGATGACTGGTCAGTAACCTTTTGGGGACCAAAACATATTTAGTGGGGAGGTGTGATTCAAAATTGGATCCAAGAGCTTGATGGTGCTCAGAAAGGCCTAAATATCAAAGTTCTCATAATGGACTCAAAATGGACGTATGCATAGGCCTCGTTGATATGAACCCAACACAACTTGAATGTGCTCAAATGGATGTCATATGCTCATGATATGGTGATCTATTAGTTTTTACAAATAGACAAAAAAATGATGACTGTACAGTGCCATGTGTCAGCTGAATGTATAGGCTGTATGACCGTATGACTGACTTGGCAAGGCATTGTTGGTGCTGATATGGTAGAATATGGAGGTGACATGTGGCAGGGTGACTGGGCATACAGACTGCTGACGTGGACTGACAGGTGGACCAATCAGGGAGTGACATGTGTCACCACTACAAGAGTGAGACGTGGCATGTTCGTATGTCTAACATGGTAGGTCCGTATGACATGTGGAAGATGAATGGTCCGCAGGATGATGTGGCAGGTGTGTTGGACGCTGACTAGGTATGACAGGTGGATGAATAAGCACTTGACACGTGGCTTCATATTTAGGCGAATGAGAAGGTGCCCTGTGGAACCCATTCATTGGTTGTTTGGTGGTGTAAACTTGTTTGGAGTTTATGAGGTTCGAACAATGGACCTTTGGTGAGCACCAATATTTCTTGTAGGTCAAGCTACCAGCCCGCCTACCGGATGAGTCTTAACCCTTATCCTCGTCGATTATATTTTTAATTTAAGTGGTATGTAATATGGGTGAAGGTTAGGGCTGGGGCTAGGCCCTAGTCCCCGGTTTTGGCACACACCATGTGACTATACCCCAGTTCTATGCTACACCATAGCTACCACATGGATCAACGCTAGACTCCAGGATAAGGGATGAGCGCGGGGGCCACAGACTAGCACAATGGATGCCATGAGACTAGGGATGTATCCATACTGTTAGTGTAGGGATAAGGGTTAGCCCCTGTCGGTTGGGATAGCTTGCCGACTAGGGGATAAACCTAGAGCTACACCATTTTGTGGGCATGCGTAGAGTTGGGATATGGCCATATGGCCGATATGCACAGGACCAGGGCCGATAGCCAAGGGGACAACATGCCAATATTAGCCCGTGGACACTTGGATGCACCCATATGCCCAGGAGCGCGGGGTTTTGGGGGATGCACCCAAATTATGTGCTAAAGTGGGTTTAAAAACTTTAATATAAAGATTTGAAAATGGATTTTCAGCATATTTGAGGGATTTTGGTCTTGTTTGGGGGATATTGGGCCCTTTTTGAGGCCAGATCTTGGGGGGATGTTGGGAGATGGTTACCAACTTCATATGTATATAAACCAGGGCTTCTTGGATCTAGAGAGGACATTCTAAGAATGATTATGCTGAATATTTGCCAAGCCAAAGCCATTTTTATGGAGGGAAGCTATTGAGGAGCGCACCTTTGCAGGCCATTTTTGGGAGCTCTGGTCATCCGATTTCAGTGCCATTTCTTTTGTTGGGTTCTAGAGATATATAAGAACAAGACCATATCAATTTTTTAACCTTTTGGAATTGCTATGATTCCATTTTAAAGATTTTGAAAAGAAATTAGAAATCCTCACCCACTGAGAGAAAGGCCCAGAGACGTAGGCGATATTGCCGAACTCCATTATCACTTTGATGTTCTATGGTTTGCTGTTCTTCTTGCTTTATTTCAGATCTGTATATGTGCATATGGATGTGATATTTCTTCTATAATTATTCCTCTTTCATTCAATTTCCTAGATGGTTAATTAACACATGCTAAATAACTCAACCATTGTCATTAAATGATCTTTTCGAATAACATTTCCATTCTAGAATTGGTAGAGGTTGTAACAACCCTATTGGGTGCCAGTGTTTTGCATCAAATTGTTGGCATTCTAGACACTTAGCTAAATAATCAACTATGTCCTTTTTCAATCCAGGCTAATAGAATTGTTTTCTAGTGGCTGCTATCATTTTCTGGTAACCTGGATGACCAATATATGGTCTCTTGTGCAGTTCATCCATTATGAACCTATTCAAGTCGCCACAACTTAGGTATATACAATCTATTTCCGTAAGTCAGTAGGCCTTCATCGAGCATCTGATAGCCCTCATAATTTATCCCTGTAGGCTCTTGCCTTAGGTATGAGGTCACGGTCTTGAAGAACACATATGTTTCTTGTGCATTCCTGACTCTTTCCCTAACATCTATTTCACAGGTGCTCACCACTACTAGGTAAATCATTTTCATGTGTATGCTATGGGCATCGACCACCCTATTTTCCTTTCCTTCGATGTGATTCATTTCGAAATCAAACTCACTAAGGAGAGCCATCCACCTAGCTTGTCTAGCATTAAGTTTTGGTTGATCAAATAGGTGCCTCAACCCACAGTGGTCTGTCATAAGTATAAATCTCCTACCTAGGAGGTAATGCCTCCACATTTTTAAAGAATGCACTATGTCACACAACTCCAGATCATGGGTCACATAATTGATTTCATGCTCATTCAATTTTATGGATTCATAGCAAACTACATGTTCTTCTTGCATAAGGACTCCTCTGAGTCCTTCCTTGCAGGAATCTATACATGAGGAAATAATTATCAGGGTCTTCGATCTTCAGTACGGGTGCGTGGTTCATAAGGTATTTTAGGGCTTGACATATTTCTTCACATTCCGATGTCCAAATGAATTTAACCCCGTTTTTTTGAAGGGAATTGATTGGACAACCAATCTTGGAAAATCCTTTTATGAACCTTATATAGTATCTTTCTAATCCCATAAAGGATCTGATATCAGATACATCCTTTGGGGTAGGCCATTCCATAATAGACCCTATCTTTTCAGGGTCTACTACCACTCCTTTAGAAATATCATGGCCTAAGTAATGAACTTGCTTCTGGAAAAAGTCACACTTTCTAAACTTAGCGTAGAGTTGATGCTCTCTTAGTACTTGAAGTAGATGTCTAAGATGTTCTTCATGCTCCTCCCTATTCTTGGAGTAGATTAGGATATCATCAATTAAAACCAATATAAATCTATCTAGGAATTTGCTGAGTACATTATTCATCAAGCACATAAAAGTGGCGGGGGCATTGGTTAATCCAAATGGCACCACCACAAATTCATAGTGACTGTTTGCACCCAATTCGTCACTTGATGAGCAAATTAAGAGTGCTTACATGCCCAGTTGGGCTCTGCTAGGCATGACAACTGTGAAGTAAAAGGTTAGAAAGAGAAACAACAAAGTTATAAACAAAAATCAAACGAAAACTAATTAAAACTAAAAGCATATGAAATAATGAAAAATAAATACAAATGGACCAATATCACCAATGTATAAGCTGATCTTATTGATGAAATCCAAAGGCACAAAGGAGAAAGGGGACTTGGGTCCCTTCTTTCTCCAATGGAAGGCTCTTGAGGCCCTCAAAGCTTGCTCCCCTTACAATGAAAGGATGAAAATGTGGGTGAAAGAACTCCAAGCTTATTCACTCAAGTGAGGGGTGAATAGCTCTCTGAAATGCAGCTTGTAATGTTTATTGCCAAAGAATGGATCCTTAGCAATCTCAGTAGCATAATAGTATGAAGAATCCCTTGAGAAAATGGTGGTCATTCATGGCTTTTTATAGCCAAGCATTGGATCATTATGTAACCTCTTTAGAATGTGAAAAGGGGCTCTTTAGGGCACAATTAGGTCTTTGAATAGCCCACCATGAGGATTGAGATCGGATTTGGTGTCAAATCGACTTGGGAGCTGATCCATTAGTGGTTGGGAGGCCGACCAATTTCAATAAATGCGTCGTTTAGTAGGCGCACGGGTTTTTCGCCCAACAGCCGCGCCTTGTGCACATATGTGTGCTTTGTACATTTCTGTTACGCGCATACGCGCGCGCACCCAGATGATGTAAAGCGCCTTTCACATTTTTGGTCATTTGTATAGTTTTTTGACCCTTTTGCCATGCTGTGGAATTAATCCTGTGCCATGAATGACTCCAGTCCTGTTTTGACGATGCAGAGTTCTTGTCTCCGTGTGCGGACGAAATTTCAGTGATAACAGTGACCATACCTTTTCCGAAAGGTTGTTTTGTGGATGTCTTCATCCTTGATTCAGACTTGATGGTATCCAAAAATTAAGTCAATATTTGAGAAAATGAAATCACCCCCTAATTGGTCGAGCAAGTCATCGATTCTTGGTAAGGGGTACTTGTTCTTTATGTTTGTCTTATTGAGTTGTCTATAATCTATGCAGAATCAGAGTGTGCCATATTTCTTCTTCACAAACAAGACTGGTTCTCCCCATGGAGACACACTGGGCATGATGTAGTCTTTATCCATCATTTCTTTTAACTGTATCTTGAGATCAACTAGCTGGGGTGTACTCATCCTATAGGGTGTCCTAGACATTGACACTGCTCCTGGTGCAAGATCTATGGAGAAGTCAATGTCTCTTCTCAGAGGTAGACCCGACACCTCTTCTGGAAAAAAATCTCTATACTCTCTTAATATGGGGTGGTCCTCTAGGTTCTCTTTGTCATGCTCAATAGATTCCAACACCTGTATTTCATATAGAGGACATCCCTTTCTGCAATACTTTATCATTTGAAGGGATCATATTCATCTCACTGAGACAAGATTCTGAATCCCTAGGAGGGTTATCTTTCTCCCTTCTTCATTTACACATTCTAAAGTATTATGGTAAGACGCTAACTTAGTTTTATAAGAAACTAACCAGTCCATACCAATTAATAGGTCATAAGAACCTAGGGGAAGTATGGTAAGGGTCGCTTGGGTGGGAAATCCATCCATGATGAATTGGAAAGCTGGTATGACCTCTACTACTTTTATTTTGGTTCTAGTGGCTAGTTGTACCAACCATGGCTTAGCATATGTAACTCGTTGTAGTTTACACTTATCAACAGCCTGAGGGGCCACATAACTCAAATTAGAAACATGGTCAATTAAAATAGAAACTAGATGGTTGGCGATCATACCTTCCATCTCCACCACTGAAGATTGGTGGTTAGTTTGTTTATTATCCAAAGCTGCATAAATATGTGGCATACTTCTGGCCACATMATTGACTGTGGTGGATTMWTGGATATTGTAGCCTCTCCTACTGTTCTGTTGTMTGTGTGGGCAATCCCTCARTAGATGTTCTTCTCCACAACCCCAACATTTCAAGGGTTCCTTCTTTGGGTTATCAGTCTTCCCTGGGGTTGCTCCAAAAGGTTTATTTCCACTCTGGGAGGGGAATTTTTTCTGATATACACTTCTAGTAGGAAGGATCATCATAGAGTCCTTCCTATAGTTCTTAAATCTTGAGGATTTGAACTGCTTCTTATTGAATCCCAAAATACTATTTTTCTTCTAGTCCTTGCGATGTTATGCCTGACTCCCGAACTGTTCATAGAAATACCTTGCCTTCTGGATAGTGTCTTCTAAGGTCTTTGTGATCCATATGGATATCGATGGCCACCCACCTTTTCCAACTGGCTCAAAACAAGTTTCTGGCAATTTTGGCAATTTACTATTTTTAGCAGTTTTCACTTCCGGGGCCATTTTGAGGGCCTAACTTATGCAAAAGTTATGACCCTGAGAAGTTAATGTACTAACTTACCCAAACAGGGCCCACATGACGTTTGGCGCTTCACCTCTTAGGGTTAGGTTTTTGGATGTCTAGGGTTTTTGACATTCCTGTTTATTGTAAAAGGCCTTCAAAGCCTCATTGTAAACCGTCACATCTCTTCTCAGAGATAATCCACCACCATTCCAACAAGCTTGTTTCCACTACATTTTATAGTTTCAGCTTATTTCATTATTGAATAGAAAATCAATTTTACTATATCTCTGTTATTTTGTGTTAAGAATCTGTATTCATTTCATTCTGCTCATAAAATACGGATCAATGGTATCAGAATGGTCTGCTCCTTGTCGTCTTAATGCATGTCCCGAACGAGGTCAGAGTACAAAGAGTTGGGTCTTGAGCTTGTTTCTCTTGAGGAAAAAAGATATTGCACTCCCAAGAGACCTCTCATGGGAAGAGAAAAGAAAGATGGCAGGACAAGAGATCCTTTCAAACTGTTGATTGAGGAAGCCTTCATGCAACAAAGGAATGAGATGATGGATAGTTTCGCACAAATCCTTCGATGGCTACCAACAGGTGACGCATCTTCTTCGAGCGGAGGCTCCACCCCCTTCAAGGTACAAATAAATTTCGATATTCCTATATTTGAAGGTCAGATAGACACAGATTTCGTAGACAAGTGGTTGAATATGCTAGAAGGGTATTTTTCTGTCCATAACTTCTTGAATAGAGAAAAGATTACTTTTGTGCTCCTCAAATCCATCCCCCATGTCAAATATTGGTGGGAAACATTCTGTGAGAAAAAGGAAATAGAGGAGCCCTCATTATTTACAGTCACATCCACATGAGATTCCTTCAGGGATGCTATTAAGGAGCAATACTACCCTATCGAAAGTTATGATGACTTATATACCAAATGGACGACACTGCAGAAAGAAAGAGACCAAGCAGTGTGAGATTTCACAAATATCTTCCATACCTTGCGCACCAAGATGGGTATCAAAGATTCATAGTGAAATATGGTGCTCAAGTATCGTGGTGCTCTTCATAGATACATCTAGGTTGAAATGGAATTTATAGACATCTCATCCTTGGGCGTGACATACCGATATGCTGTCAAAATTGAGCAGAAGCTCAAACAAAAGATGTGACAATTTGGGCCTGGGAACCCCTCACAACAAAAGCTAGGAAAGGGTGGCCCCAACCCATAGAACAAAGGACAGAGCAAAGATAGACAGTATCAGGACAACTAGTCCAAGCCGCAAGAAAAGAAGGACTCTTCAAAGGCAAAGAAAGATACCAGGAAGTGGTGTGACTTCCATAGGATCCCTTGGAATAATACTTATGATTGTCGCTCAAAGAAGTCACTGGTGGCTAAAGTGAAAGCCTATGAATCATATGCGGATTTTGACTATGATCCAAAACCAGAAAGGGGAAGACAGATCATTGACGCAGAACCTAGTGCCATCGTTGCTACCACCAAGCTCCAGCCTGGTGAACCGGATGAGCTAGAAGAAGGAGAGTGCCTCTTCCATTCGTAAATGTGGGTAAGAGGCACCCCGCTACACTTCATCATTGTTAGCGGTAGCCAGAAGAACCTCATCTTTGCAGAGGTCATCAAGCATTTGGCCCTGCCCACAACGCCTCACCCACAACCCTACACCATTGGATGGCTCCGCCAAGGAAGTGATCTCTGCATTAGCCAACAATGTCGACTGTCATACGACATCAAGCCCTTCAAAGACGATGTATTGTGTGATGTTTCTCCTCTCAAAGTATGTGATGTTCTTTTGGGCCAACCTTATTTATGGAAACATCATGTTGTATATGAGTCTAGGCCTCATAGTGTTATTATTACTTTGAATAGGAAATTGTATAGGATACCTGAGGTAGTCCCACCTAGTGCTATTTCCTTGATCTCTGCTAAGAAATGTAGGAAGGTCATCTCTTAGACGGGGAAGTTTTTCTTCTTCATGATTCACTCTCAGAATAAGAGAAAGATCACAGCCACATCCAGGATCTCTATGTACGACCTCTCCACACAACATAAGCAAGTAGATAAGGTCGTGGAAGAATACTCAGAGATCTTCTCCTCACCTACTGGGGTAGCTCTGCACTGCTAGGTCAAGCACCCCATCGATCTAACCCCCAGTGCACCACTACCCAATGGGCTAGTCTATCATCACTCTCTGTTAGAGAATGAGGAGATCAAGCAACAAATCCAAGAACTACTCCACAAGGGGCACATCCGTCCCAGCTCATCACCTTGCGGGAGCCCAATCGTGCTAGTACATAACAAAGATGGAACCTGGCGACTCTGCATTGATTACCAGGCTATGAATAAAATCACAGTTAGAAACCGGTACCCGATTCCCCAAATCGATGACCTCCTTGATCAACTAATGGGGGATAAATACTTTAGTAAGATTGATATGAAGTCTGGCTACCACCAGGTCCCGATAGAACAGACAGATGTATGGAAGACCACCTTTAAGTCAAAGGAAGGCATTTTTGAATGGTTGGTCATGCCCTTTGGTTTGACAAATGCTCTGGCCACTTTCATGAGGATGATGGACGATATCCTGCAACCTTTCACCAATAATTTTGTAGTGGTGTATCTGGATGACATTCTCATCTACAACAAGACTTGGGTTGAACACTTACAGCATATTCAACAGGTTCTACACACCCTGTGGAAGCACAACCTATATGCCAACTTGGAAAAATTCTCCTTCGGCATGGACAGGGTCCATTACCTGGGCTACATCATTGATTAGCATGGTATACATGTGGATCCAACCAAGATCCAAGTCATCCATGACTGGCCATCCCCAACCACACTCACTGAGCTTTAGAGCTTCTTGGGCCTTGCCAATTTCTACCGCAGGTTTGTGTTGGGATTCTCCCATATTGCATGGGTCCTCAGCCAAATCACCAGGGGTGGTGGTAAGGAAAAATTTGTGTGGGGCCGAACCCAAAAAAAAATGTTCAATGATTTGAAACAATGCTTGTGCTCATCCCCAGTGATTTCAGTACCATAAATTCAACATCCCTTTGAGATCGAGATAGATGCTTCAGACTATGTTGTGGGCGTCATTCTCACTTAGCACAACCACCCCATGGACTATCATTGTGAGACACTATACGATGCTGTCCATAAGTAACCTACTCACAACAAAGAAATGTACTCCATCGTGCAAGCCTGCCGCCAGTAGAGACTTTACATTCTTGGGACGGAGACAATCATCCACACTGATCATAAGTCACTGTAGTTTATGCAGACATAAGGAAAATTGCAAAATGACCGCCATCAAAAGTGGTCCACATACTTGGAACAATTCCACCTCAACATCAAGTATAAAACATGAAGCACCAATCTTATCACTGATTGCCTTAGCAGATCATCATTCATGGCACACACCATGGTGCTAGACTCTTGCAGCCATGAGACCTCTGGATGGCCTCAACTCTATGAGAGAGACCTGGACTTCGCCACCACCTACCAAATGTTGGGTGCAAACATAGTTGTCGATAATTTCTATCTTCAGGATGGGTTGTTGTGTTGTCTTGTCCATATCTGTGTTCCATCAAGTGAGCGAGCGAAGCTTATATGGGAATCCCACTACAGTAGGGTGGTAGGACACTTTTGTGTCTAAAAGACAGTGGCGATGCTACAAAAACATTTCTACTAGCCAAAACTCAAACAGGAGGTCAG
>SNQJ01S0011271.1:88851-104841 GCA_010110895.2 Picea sitchensis | reverse complement strand
ACAGGGCATGTACACCCCTGTACCTACTCCTGATAGGCCATGGTAATCCATATCAATGGAATACATGCCAAGCCTCCCATCCACCAAGTGGGGAAATGACTTTTTTTTGTGGTTGTTGACCGCTTTTCTAAGATGGTGATTCTAGTTGCCTGCAAGAAGAGAATCATAGCAGAGGCCACTGCCAAGATCTTCTTTGAACAATTTTGGGTACATTTTGGACTCCCACAAACCATTGTCTCAGATAGGGACAGTTGATTTCTCAGCACATTCTGTTCGAGCCTCTGGTCACTGCTGGACACCAAGCTAACCAAATCCACGACCTTCCACCCTCAGACAGGTGGCCAAACCGAGGTCATAAATCATATGGTTGTGCATATACTTTGCATGTATAATTCAAAGAACCCTCTCATATGGGATGAGAGACTTCCCTATTTCCAAAATAGCTACAACTGAACCCTGCATAACTCAACCGGACACAACCCCTTTCAGGTGGGGTTGGGATTCCAACCATTGGGTCCCATGGATGTTGCACTTCCCCTTGCGATCACCTCAACCGACTCATCTCCTGTTCCAACTGAAATTGACAAAGACACCCAGTTCATTGAGTAGATCTAGCACATCCACCAACAGGTTCAGGATATCCTATAGAAGTCCAATGACAAGTACACACAACGCCATGATCAACATCAGGTGCCACATAATTTTCAGGTGGGAAACAAAGTTTGGTTGCACTTGCGGAAAGAACACCTTACATGACCCCATCGGAAGCTTCGCCCACTCCGCTATGGGCCATACACCATCACCAAGGCCGTGGGGGATAATTCTTTTGAGCTCAACATTCCTCCTTTCCTTGGCCTGCACCGAGTGTTCAGCGTGGATCACCTTCGCCCTTATTTCCCACCATTATTGGACATCTCAGATGTAGAAAAACAATTGACACCAACATAGCTCAACCCCAACTACATCCAACAGGCATAAAATGATTATATTTTGGACACATGGATCAAGGGAACTCGACAACAAAGGATCAAACTTTATCGAGTTTTCAAAGCAGGGCAGCTCTTGCACCAAGGCAAGTGGCTCACCCGGGGCCAAATTTAGCAGAAATTTCCTCATCTGATGGGGGAAATCAATGCAATGGAGACCATTTCTTCCTAAGGAGGGTGGATTGATCCAGATGGATATCTATGGCCACCCACCTTTTCCAATAGGCTCAAAACAGTTTTCTGGCATTTTTGGCAATTTACTATTTTTAGCAGTTTTAACTTCTGGGGCCATTTTGAGGTATTTCTATGGCAGATACCTATTCTTGAAGTGTTTCTCAAACTATTTCCATGATAATTCCTCTTCATGGATTCCTTTCACATTCTTAAGGTCTTCCCACAAAATGGAAGATTTTCCATTCAGGTTGAAGATGGCTATTCGAACCTTCAATTTTTCAGAGTAGTCATGGACTCTGAAGTACTTATTTAAACCAAGAAGCCAAGCTTCCGCCTCTTCCCCTTTCTTAATATCACCATCGAAAGAGGGTGGTCTAGATTTCTTGAACTCTTCATGATCACGACTTTTAAAATGCTTTTGCTTCTTTCCTTTCTTTTGAGACTGGGAGTTAGTTTTGCTACTAGAAGATTCCTTGAAGTTTCCCGTTTCCTCTCCAGAGGACTCTCCCGATGAGTGTCCCCTGCCTCCAAGATGGTAATTCCTTGAGGTACTTATCCTAGTGTGGCCACTTATAGGACCATGTTTTCGTATCTTAGGTGGACTTTAACTTCTATTTGTATGTCGCCAGTCCACATGACTGGTTGCGGGTCCATGCTGCAGCTGCCTTTATATGTCGGATAAACTCTGTAGCAATACTGCATTAATTTCTATTTTTTTTTATTTATCTTTTATCAATCTCTCATTGTTGTCCTTCCATCTCTGTAATTTAGCCATGAGGCTCCTTACAATTTCAACTAGATCCAAAGGGGTCTCCACTGCCCTCCTCTCGTTAGGTTCTTTGTCTCTATTGTGGGAGCCATTCCCCACCTCATGGTGCATCACCATCCTTTATGCTTGTAGTTTCCCATAGTTTACTGACTACTTGAGTTCCTTAAAGTTCTTTAAATATGGTTTTTACACAACTCATCCATGAGACCAAGTAGGCCAAGTGCTGTAACCATGCTATGATACCAATTTGTAACACACCTGACCCCTGAGTGGATTTCCTAGGGATGGGGCCTCAAAATTTCATTCCCCTTAATTGATCAAATCCTTTATTTGGGGTCTCTAACACACTCTTCTCATAAAGAGTTTTCCAACCATGGTCTCCACGCTCAAAACCGAGCCCAAAACCGACAGATATATCTCTCCGAAGTTCTTTAGGTGTTCATTGAGGACCACATGGCACCCACGTGGATCCACCTCACACATGTTATTTCCAAGCTCCTTCTTCCATGATGGAATACCATCCACCATCTGATCCCATGACTGGAATTACTCTCTTTCTCCTATATCAGTTGTGGAGGAATTCGACGCTTCGACACTACGATGCTTCATGCCTCTTTACTATCTACGCGTGATATCACATAGAGTTTCAAACTTCCGAAGTCCAGTAAGCTCACCACATGGCTCCATCCTTCGAGCCATCCGGTCTCTCTATCATACTGCATCCCAGATTCTCCAGAGTCTTAGACTCCCAGAGTCCCTGTCACTTCACCATCCATGTTGGTTAGGCGAACGTGTATCAGGAACGGACATGTAGGCGTGGTCAGAGTGACACATGTTAGATTCCAATGGGCCTATAGGGTATGTGATACACATGCATCTGGGTGACAAATGGAATGTCAATCTTGGTGGCATCCCTGCACCTCGTCACCCTGGACTGACAAGATTCTACATTCCTCAGATCTCACGGTCGAGATACAGACACATAGACTTATAAGTCTATGACTCTAGTTACCTCAGGGATTTGGTATTTGGGAGTCTTGCGATGAAAACTCCTCTCATCTCTCGAAGTGCCCAATCTCTAAGCTAAAAGGGGCTGGCACCACACATCCCCGGTATATCGATAGCTGAGAAAGGATCCGAAGGATCCCTCAATCTACGGTTCTGGGTCCTTTGTGGCTCCAACCTTCGGAGTTTTGGATCCTGGTNCTCTGCCACCTTCAACCGGTTTATGACTATGAGGGTTGACAGTACTCCAAAGTCACAGACTTCCGAAGCTCCGAAGCCAGAGGGGCTTAGCTCCTGTAGGCTTAACCTAAGGTTCCTAGGTGTTGGTCATATAGGTTCTCCCGAATAGATCTCGTCCATTTGTCTTCCAGAAAAATGGGTCTTCCCTTTCGAGAATTAAATCTCACTATCCTAATCTTGCTATCCTTATTGAGCTTCGCCATGAAACTATTAAGGGTTTGGGCAGGATATCCCGGTCGTACATCAAGGAGTCTGAAGGGGACAGTCTCATTAGACGGACAGGGACAAATTGATGCCATACCTTCTATCTCGACCATCCTACATGTTTATGTCCCAAGGCACCTTGAAGGCTAAGTTGGGGCACATAAATAATTAATCAGAATCATAAGTTCACATGAACACAAACACATGCACATAACTTAACCATTTCAATAAAAAAATAATTTATAGATATGTAAGTACATAAACCTAGGCAATCATCCATTATTTTAGTTCAATACATAAAGTAGGAAAATACTTATCAGAAATGGATAACGTCAAGTGACTTCTGAAAGGGGTGCCCGTTTCTACCCAACCATAGGCTCAATCACTCCTAACATATTTACCACTAGCCACCCCTGAGCTAGACCACGATGCTCTGCGATAAAATCCTTTCTTCTGGCTCAATGACAGTAGGGACAAAGGTTACTATCCTCCTCACATAGGGTCTTGGAAACAATTTACACATTACCAAGAAAGGAGGAACAAGATCGTTTATCAACTTTTATCATGACCCTGCTAGCTATTACCTGCGACCAACACATTATAATCCCTTAGTTCTTCCTTGAACCTGAAAGCTTAGTATCTCATCTCTGCACTCTTCGCAGGGATTCCTCTACCCACCACAATTTCCTTTCTTTCCATTCCTCAATAAGATTTTGCGTGGCTCGAATTCCCAGTCCATGGTTAGGTCTAAAATCCTTATAGATGGGTGCTCTACCCCATCCCCTCATTAACTCTTGAGGAGGTCTTCCCACCTACCAACTTGATTGTGATTCATTTCTGGGTGAGAGGTCTGTTCTGGTCCTGATCAATTAAATCCAGTAAGGTACTGGTTTGGTGGAGGTTAATGCAACCATTTCTGGTTCCCTTCATCCTCTCTTTCATAGCATTCGTGGTCTCTCTTAGCACACCCCCCTTCCAATAGTCATGCAACACTTATCCTTTTTCTTAGTAAATAACAAAATTTACATTCATTGAAATTTTATAAAAAGGTCCATCAAATCAAACATTCACACATATTGATTTCTCCATAGTCTCTTGGCCAATATAGTTATATTTACAAACTGGGGGAAACTGGGTGTTACAAGTTGTTAGTACACCATTCCACTAGAAAGTAAAAAAAAGGGGGAAAATGTGGTCATTTGTGTTTTTTTGCTAAGGAGAAGAACAAAGAGCGAAGCTTAAGCGTGAAAGAGTGAGAATTCATGAAAGCAAGTGGAGAATTAGAGTTCAATAGTCTGAATCTTAACAAGATGTTTCCACCACACGTTGGAGCACCGAGTAGGGTTGGGTGAAACATGAGAAGTAGCACTCAAGTGACACAAACATGGACTCAAGATATTCCCATAATCATGGATGTAGATGAAATCCATACACCAGAATATGAGCCACATACCACACAAGTTGAGGAGGAGCAAAACGCATCACAGAAGATCGGGGAGCCGGAGGAGGACGGGGAAAGGAAATAATCCGACGCGTCTAGGGGAAAAGGGCCACAACAAGAAGAACACGCCATAGGTTCAGAACAACAGGGCCTAAACCTAGAAGAAGAGCATGAAACATAGCACCATGACATATCAAAGGTCGGGGTGTCGTCCCTGCAAGGAAGGAAGAAGGAACGAGCTAAGAGAAGTGTGCAAAGAATATCACACAAACAGGCGGAATTGGAAACAGTAATGCCAAAAATCCCAGAGGGAGTAAAGGAAGATGATGAGATGGTGGGCGGAGTAGACACCATGAAATCCTCCGATCATGACGTGGCTGACATAGTCAAATTCCCAGATTTGGTGAAACATAACTATATGGATAGTAGAGGAGAGGGCCCATCAGGCGTGGCATTGTTGGAGCTTGCAGAATTGATCTTGGGGCTCTACAATATAGGGATCATGAATTTTTTGGATATACCACACTTTGGGGGTGGTAAACAAATCAATGGATGTGTGAAGCAACTCTTAGCAAGGGTGCATGGAGGAATTTTGTGGATGGATAGTCCAGTTCCTATCAATGTGGACTTGATTTCAACTATCACTGGGATACCCATGGATGGGGAGAAGCTAGAGAAGTACTTAGAGGATAAAAATAAAGCAAAAGTCATCTTTGACAAAATGAAGGGAAAGTATGGAACTGAGAGAGGAAATAGGGGAATCAGGATCATCGACATAAATGATCCTATGACGAGATTTGATACAAGGATGCTAGGGTGCAAGTTAATGTGCAAGTGAAAAAAGGAGGAAGTACTAGTAGGAGTGGTAGCATCTACATCGTAGTGCACGAAGGGGATCTCGATGAGATGGGTACCTTATCTGATTAATTCTTTCTTGGAGGATTGAAAGGACACACAAGATTGGGGCTCTAAGTTCCACTACTCATGGTTACTCATCCTCATTGCACTTGTAGGATGGAAAGAATTGACGCATATTATGTTTTTGCAGAGAATAGGAAAGTGTGGTGCAACCCGCTACACGTCTCTTAGAATCAAAACAGACCCAAAGGCGAAGAAAATAAATAACGATGTATTATCTCTATACTTGTCGGAGATCCGGAACCGCTTAGCTGACACATGGAAGATTTCTTTAGAGACTGTCCAGGAGTTTGGACATATAGAAAATTTTCAAGCATCACGTCATAGCATGTGGGTGCACGCGAAGAGGGACCCAACTAGGGAGTGGCTACAACTGAGTTACTGCATCATGATGTAGGATATATAGATGGAGGTTCAGGAGTGGGCTGAGGAATGGAAAGTGCCCATAATCCCAAGGATAGTGCCAGGAGGACAGACTCAAATGCAGGACATAACAATCCATGTGCAATAGATAGGAACAAATGGTGCAAGTAAAAATAATAATGCCACAAAAGGCCAAGTGGGGGGAAGCATCCCCATACAAAATAAAAGCAGGACATAGAAGAAATCACAACGTGATTCTACATGGGATCCACCGTGCATAGACCAAGCACGAAGAGGAATAATAGAACAAGTGCGGACAAAATAATTACAAACAGAGACACAAGATATACCTATGGATGAATAATTTGGGTAGGATACAAGCATGGATACATAGATTCCAAAGGCATCTGAGCCATCATATTCTAAAAGAAAGAGGACATGGGAGCAAGAAAGTGGCTCCAGGAAAAAGGTGAAGGCCCATAGAAAACCACTGGAAACATCACTGGCAACAAATGATGTGGACTAATAGCCACATTAATCGAAGACCGAATATCTAAGGTGTAGGAGAATGCTAAGAACCATAGGGATTCAATTCTAGAGAAAGTGCAGGAAGTGAAAAATGTGCTGGAGAAGTTGAGGATCAGGGAAGAGAAGTTATCAAAAGACAAACCAACACAAACTAAGGAAGGAGTTCTTGTTGGAGAAACAATGCAAATTACAATGCAGGGGAGCGTCAATTTTATCAGAACCCTTGATATGTTGTTCATTGATGAGGAGGAAGAACAAAGTACCTTGAAGGAAATCAAGACATTGGAATTAGCATTTCCCAAGATCCTGATGAATGTGCTCTATAAATTACAAATAAGTGTCGCGCAGGAAATTTAGTTCAGGGAAAGGTCTGATTCAATGAACATACAAATAGCTCAGGAGGAAAATACCATACTGAAGGAAGAAGCTAGCCAAGAAGGGAAGGCGAAGAAGCTAGGGTAACATAGATTGGAAGAGATGGAGAAACATATTAGCACAATATTCTAAACCATCCCAAACAATGCAGAGTTTGAGGAAGTATCTTCTGAAGAGAAGATGAGGAAAATAGCGCAGGGCTTGGAGAATTACAAGGACCAGATAAAGGAACTGGAGGAGCGCGCAGTACCCACTACCCCTCCATAATTTAGAGCGCAGTGAGAACATGAAGCCATAGAACTTGCAAAAAATATAGTGCAGGCTATCCAAAGGATGACAAAGTTGTTGGAGCATAGTGGCCAACTGTGGATGCAAGTTGAAGAAGATGAAATCTTGCACGAGTTGCAAGAAAGGAAGATAAGGTACATGCAATAATGGTAGATTTAAAACAATGACACAAGATGATTTCACTGCCATAAAATATTAAGACTGCAATATAAATGAAGATCCTACAAGCAGAGGAGAAAGTAGTGCAGGTGCAGAAAATCATAAGACAAGCTCAGTTGGAGCCTTTGTAGGAAAAGGCTGAAAAATTTGGTCATGGAGGTTGATGCAGCAAAGTGATGGGTGGAACATATAGGCTTGGAGGGAGGGGATATATTAAATCCTCCAGTCACCACACAGATGGTAGAAGCCATGGCAGAGAAGAGAAACCAGGCTCAAGAGCAATGCTAATGAACAACAAAGATGTATAAAGCATTGGTAGAAGCAGTAAAAGATGCAGAAGTCCATGAGTGACTCGGGATGAGTCATGATGTCAGTGTTGGGGGTATGTTGGCACAGGACAATTTTGGGAAAACCAGCATCGAAAACAGAGGAAAACCAGCGCCATAAACAAAGGAAAACTAGCGTTGAGAAAAGCAGTTACAAAGTGGAAAAATTGTTGCGGAGAAATTGGAAAGTAGACAAGCATTGACTAGGAGCAACAGTTGGATCGAGGACCAACCGAGATTAAGTCAAGGATAAAGTGGACAAACCTAATCTACTTAGGGTTAGGGTTTTTGTAATGGCTTTGTCCTAGTTTTGTATAAGTAGAATGTATTAGGATGATGAGAGGGTTGTCCTTTTTATGGTGTTTGTATTGTTGAGGTTGCAGTAGGTCCTTTAGTTGAGTAAAGGTATTGTTGAAAGACTAGGCAATCTATGGAGATCGGGTGTAATGAGGGAAGAAATGTACAATGAACAACACTAGATTTTGCAAGAATATGAATAAAGAGCCAAAGTGACAAATCTTTGTGGGCATATCCCCAGGGGGGGTGAACCACGATATATCTGTGTTTTGTGCGAATGTATGCAGTGTTTCTGATTGTATTTGCTTTAGTAAGGTCATGATGAACATGCTAAATGATAAAGGAATTAGCACGGCACACTAAGAATAAACTAATGAAATCTTCAGGATGGCTCTAAATAATTGAATGTTATAGCTAGTGTTTAGATCAAAATCTTGTGTTACAGTAGATAAATACTTGTCTTTGAACACATGCGGCTATAATGGTTAATGAAGTCCTTTTATAATAGATGTGACAGTGGTACGGAATAATATCTAATGAGAGTTTGAAGGTTAACAATAAGTAGGTTAAATTCCTCTGAGAGATACACATCCCATCCCAAGGTTGCAAACATGTGAGTCCTGTGACCACCCATAGAATCCATCTCGTGCGAGACTTTGCAGTGCACTATGTGCGTTGTGTTGCCTTCTGGTATCCAGAAGGGCCGATGATAGAAGGTTTTTTGGTAATCTTGTAGTTAGAACTTGGGTCATCCCATAAGTAAACCAACAAGCCCACAAGCCAGTACTAGCAAGAACTTGTGACTTGATAAGGGCCTAGATGTCTAGAAACACTCCCATATGGGGTTCCCATGCTAGGAGGATGCCTACCCTTGAAGCCTCATCACAATGGGACAATATTAATCAACAAACATGTATAGAATCTACCCCCATATGGTTTTGAACCTGTGACCTCCAAGGAGGAAACAAGTGTTCTTAACCATTAGATCCACTCAAACTGCACATCATGTACTGATTCTTTTACTAAAAAAAATCATTTTTTCACTAAGAAGAACACGCCTATACTTAGTGTCAATTTTGTGTCACCATTATCATGATTAGTGTCATTATTTTTGACGCATGCCATAATCAATGTCATTGTTGTGTCGAGATCCGCATCTCTAAAGCACCTGAAATGTTGTGCTAGCATTACACATGCTACAATAAAATGGATCGCATGACTTTACATCATGCATGCATAATGTACATCTTATTTTGTGTTAAGTTTTCTTCATGGGAGGGGCATTGTTGTCAAATTTACATTGTTCATTTTTATATGGGCATTGTATTTGCATCATGGTAATGTATAATGCATTTTATCAATGTCATACAAGTGTCAATATGTGGATACTTTAAATTAGTATGCATTGAATTAGCATCAATGTTACTATTAATTATTTATTAGCATCAAGAATACTAGCATATTGATTAGCATCATGTATCATAATGCAAATATACATTTTTAATGTTGTAATGTCATCTAAGCATCATGGTTGCATCACTATCACTTTTTTGGAATCATGTGTGCATTCTGTTTGTTTTCTATCCATGCTAGATGCATCATCAATAGGTATATATTGCATCAATTATGTTTATTTATTATTATTATTATTATTATTATTATTATTATTATTAATAATTATTAATTTAATTATTATCCTTATTTTAATTAATATTAATTATCATCATTATTGTTATAATTTTGTTATTCTTATAATTATTTATTAGTTTACTTATTATTAATTATAATTCTATTATTATTTCTTTGGAATACAATTTGTCCCACCATTNACCAGAAAGAGCACTTTCATTACTGAGAGAAATGTTCACTTGCCTCTTTGAGGGGGAAACCTCTAGTAGAGCATAACTCTATTACATCAATATCCAAGACAAAAGTTCTCATACCCTCGACTCCTATTTATACTAAATATGTCTATCAAAATAACCATCTAGAGGAATATCCTTCTAGAAGCGGAAGCTTCTATTAGGTCTTCTTACATTCGAATTATTCTTCCTTATTGCTAGGCCTTATTAATATTGGCCTTTATTACATAGGAATATATTATTCTACCTACGTGAGGGGTTAGTTCCCTAACATGTCCTCCCCCTTAAAATAAACCTTGTCCTCAAGGATTGATATGTGGAAATTGTTGCAGAATGGTAGTTGGTTCCCAAGTGGCATATGTTGGGGTTGTATCTTTCCATTGGACTAACACTTCCTTGATGGTTTTTTTAACACAAGAGTTTGTACCCATAAGAGGCTTGCCTCTCCATAAGCAACTAAATAACCTCTACATGCATATACAAGCTTCTAACCTATCAAATCAAGTTTCTTGATTAGTATCATCATACAAAAAAGAACAGACATTCCATAGCGCCATGGCACTGTGAAATTGTCTATATAGCATGGTATGCCATTTTACTACCTAAAATGCTACCAAATATGTTAAGCAGTGTAATGATGGCACTATGAATGCCATAGGTTGTTACCAAATCCGTTTTCTTGTCGGATTATACAAAATATGTCAATGTTGAAGTGATGTAGCTATGATTATGATGGATATACCAAATTTCACGCAAACACAATAGGATGGTGCTACCAAAATTCGCTACCAAAATTATGGAAGAAACCGAATTGTGCAGAGTTATTTTGCAAGGACGCTTCTGCCAGTTTTGAGTGACTAACTTAACAATGGAGAAGGTATTTTTGAAACATGGAGGAGGTTTTTGTTCATAAAATTCCAAATAACAAAAACCTCTCTCGGTTTTTCAAAATGTGTTATTTTTTGAGAGATATTAGAAATATAAGTGGCGCTACTAACTGTTTTACAACGACACTACTGAATTTCTTGTAGCGATCAAGGTTTTGATATTCTCCTTGCTGGGAGGTTGCCACATGTCAAGGAGTATTCAAATGGATTATCAAGGATCATTTAGATGTCAAGGGACACCTTCACCTAGGATTTATCTCTGTCAAAGGCCTCATGCAATGAGGTGGAAACAATTTATTAATGACTTCCAATAAATTTATGAAAATAAGCAGTTTGTTGGATTTTTGTCTCTTTGATTGTTTCCACCTATCTCCAAGGCTTAGAATACAATGAAGGATATGGGATTCGACCTCCTAAGGTTATTTGGATGCTATTTTCTATTTAAGGAAGGAGAGATCTCTTAGAGGAGGGGATTCATGATCCAAGAGAGGCTAGAGAGAGTAGGAGCAAGCAGTTTTCCTGTGTGTGTTCATTTGTAAGCCTGCGAGAATTTTATGATTGTAAGCATTACTTCTATTGAAGACTCATGAGAGCTATGATTTCAGATTGTAACCCTTTTGTTTATAGTTCTTCTTATTTGAATATATTGTAGATTTGAGGATCAAACGATGCCAATGCTTTATGGATCCCTAAGTAGCAGAGGATCTACTGTATTTTTTCCATCATTCATTGTTTATATTCAAGTATTGGTTGATTCATTAAATTGAGAGGATCTTTGTTTAGTGAACATTCTACCTTATGTTTTCCTTCTCCATTCTTCCACTTATCAGCATATAATCTTGTTTTCTGTTGAGCAACTTTTGTGCCTTCGATGAGTAGGATGTTTGTGACTCCATTTCCCATTGGTGTAGGCTATTGATCTATAGTTTGCAACCCTCTCTCTTTCTTTATCCATCTTACTGATCCACCTATTCAAAACCAAAATTATCTTTTACATTCTGATGGGTGTTGATCTTACACTTTAGCAGTCAAAGTGTGACTTTTAGTGCTAACATTTTTGGCGCCGTTGCCAGGGACGGATTTGAGCATATTGAAAATCTCCCTGGGAAGAACGACACTGCACATCTCCATCTTTAGATGGTGACTGAAGTTGGACACCTTCAAGGCTGCACATTCACCATGGCGACTCCATTGTTCAGAATCTGTTGATGACTCCATTGGGGATGAGACAAACTAAATGGCTATGAAGGCTATCTTGGCCAAGAGGTTTTCCCCACACAATTTCTCAGCCATAGATGGTTATCCACATCCTATGCCTCAAATTGATGAATGGCAAGATCTGCTACCCAAATTTTATGAAGGTGAGAATGACAACCCTGTTGAGCATGTTCATGAATTTCATGCTTTGATGTAGCAACTTGACATCCATCATGAAGATATATTGATGAAAATGTTCATGTATTCATTGGAAGGCTATGAAAGGTAATGGTATAGAACACTCCTTGATTCTATTATTTCCTCTTTGAAGTACTTTCATAATGTTTTTTATTCTCATTACAAGATAATTTACCGAGATGAATTTTTTTTTGAGAATTGTTGTGAGGGGTATGCATCATACATTCAGGATTCAACAAGTGATTCCTCTATTAGTGATTATGAAAGGGATGATTATAGAGAGAAGGACTTAGATGATGAGTTTCATAATTCTTTTCCTAAATTTGAAGAAAAAATGCATCATTCATGTCAAAATCTAGGTCCCCAAGAGAAATATCAATATGGACAATCCATCATTTCCCTATCTTCTCCTTTTCTCGATTCTTTAAGTCAAGACGTCATCTTAGGTTTAGAATTATTTCATCATGAGAATAGTGTCGCATCTTGTCATGACCGAATTCATAGCTTACCAGTTGTTGTTTTTTAATGAACCAGTGTGCCATGATTTGCCAAGTTTTGATGACTATGAAGATGTTTTCCCTGAACAACCAGCTATCCCAACTATTGTACTAATCCCCTCAACCATTAATAGTCAAATGGTCATTTATTCACCTTTGTATGATGATTATGAAGATGATTTCCATAAACAGCCTGTTGAATACCTTATATCAGAGAAGTACCCTTCCCATCAAAGAAACAATAGTTTGTTTCAACCCTCATGCCATATTTTTGTTGCTGAAAAAGAAGAAAAAGATGATAATCTAAGTTTAGAAGGTGAAAAACTGAGAAATTGGGACCATAAGCCAAGATATGATGAATATCCATCACAATCAAAAGATAAGACAGAAGAATGTAGTTTCAAAAATACTTCTAATTGTGATGAATTTCCCTACAAACCCCCTATTCATCTTGAAGACATGAGCTCAGTTTCATCAAGAAGCTAAGATCAAATGCCATGTGATAAAATGTGAGAGGTTGAAATTAAAGAAAGACAAGAATCACTAATCCTTTTTCCTAATGCAACTCATGACCAGGAGTGGACCAAGGCCATATGCATTGAGGATAAATCAGAAAATCAGCAAGCCATGCAACAACCAAGCACAGTGGAGGAAGGACCTAATGTAGTAATTTTCCTTTTTACACAAATAAATGTCGCAGGGGAAAGTATTGATGATGTTTTTCAGGATCCATTTGTAGCTTGTCTGCAAGCAGAAAGTGGGCCTATGATCATTGATTTCTTCAATTCAAATTGTATTGCCAAATATTTCTTCGATGTGCCTTCAAGTAGGAATTATCTCTGGTGCTTAAGGAAGCACATTTCAAAGCTTCAAACAGTTGAAAAAATGATTAAATGGATTCATTGGTTGTTTCATGTAACACGAATGCTTCATTTTCCCAATAATTAGAGTAGGTGTGTGCAATAATCTTGCTAGACAAGCATCGTTTTCATCATATTTGTCAGTTTCAGTTTTCATTTGCATTTAGTTTCAGTTGAAGGTCACAGATCAAAGAATATTGCAGAGGTTCAAGGTTGGGAGTAGCCCTAGGATAAGGCACTGAAAATACAAGAGTTCTTAGAACCTCACAAGGAGGACTCTATCCCCCATGGAGCTTATGTTAACACAAGAGTTTGCAGCGAGAAGACGCTTGCCTCTCCATAAGAAACTAAATAACCTCTACATGCATATACATGATTCTAACCTATCAAATCAAGTTTCTTAACTAGTCTCATCATATACAAGAGAACAAACATTCCATAGCACTGTGGCACTACGAAATTGTCTATATAGCATGGTCTTCCATTTTACTACCTAAAATGCTACCAAATACATTAAGCAGTGTAATGATGGCGCTATGAATTCCATAGGTTGTTACCAAATCCGTTTTCATGTCAGATGCTACCAAATATGTCAATGTTGAAGTGATGTAGATTTGTATTATGATGGTGCTACCAAATTGCACACAAACACACCAGGATGACGCTACCAAAATTCGCTACTGAAATTCTGGGAGAAACCGAATTGTGCAGAGTTATTTTACAAGGATGCTTCTGCCAGTTTGAGTGACTAACTTAAAACTTGGATATTGAACAATGGAGAAGGTATTTTTTAAAACTGGAGGAGTTTTGTGTTCATAACATTTCAAATAACAAAAACCTCTCTCAATTTTTCAAAATGTTTTATGGTTTGAGATATAATAGACATAGAAGTGGTGCTACCAACTGTTTTACAATGACGCTACCGAATTTTCTGTAGCGGTCACGGTTTTGATATTCTCCTTGCTGGGAGGTTTCCAACTGTCAAGAAGCATTCGAATGGATTCTCAAGGATCGGTTAGATGTAAAGGGACACCTTCACCTAAGATTTATCTCCATCAAAGGCCTCATGCAATGAGGTGGAAACAATTTATTAATTACTTCCAACAAATTCCTGAAAAATTAGTAGTTTGTTGGGTTTTTGTCTCTTTGATTGTTGCCACCTATCTCCAAGGCTTAGAATCCAATGAAGGAGATGGGATTAGGCCTCCTAAGGTTATTTGGATGCTATTTTCTATTTAAGGAAGTAGATATATCTTGGAGGAGGGGATTCATGAGCCAAGAGAGGCTAGAGAGAGTAGCAGCAGACAGTTTTCATGTGTGTGTTCATTTGTAAGCCTGTGGGCATTTTATGATTGTAAGAATTACTGCTATTGGAGACTCATGAGAGAGATCATTTCAGATTGTAACCATTTTGTTTATATTTCTTCTTATTTGAATATATTGAATATTTGAGGATCAAAGGTTGCCAATGATTTATGGATCCCTAAGCAGCAGAGGATCTACTGTATTTTTCCCATCAGTCATTGTTTATATTCAAGTATTTGTTGATTCATTAAATTGAGAGGATATTTGTTTAGTGAACATTATACATTATGTTTTCCTTCTTCATTCTTCCACTTATCAACATATAATCTTGTTTTCTGTTGAGTATATTTTGTGCCTTTGATGAGTAGGATGTTTGTGACTCCATTGCCCATTGGTGTAGCCTATTGATATACAGTTTGCAGCCCTCTGTCTTTATTTATCCATATTGTTGATCCACCTATTCAAAACCAAAATTATATTTTACATTATGATGGGTGTTGAGATTACACATTAGCAGTCAAAGTGTGACTTTCAGTGCTAACATTTTTGGCATCATTGCCAGGTGTTATCACTGAAATTTTGTCTGCAAATGGTTACAAGAATCCAGCATCGTCAAATAGTTATGAGGTCACCCATGGACCTAAATTACCACAAAATCATTTCCAAAGGGTCAAAAACTATACAACCAGTGACAAAATTAAAGTGTGTTATGACTACACAACGCGCGCGCACACATGCGCAAAATAGAAACGCAGGAAAAGGGCACATGCGCCCGATGCACAACTGTGGTCGCTAAAAGCCGTGCACATCTGAGAACGGTGCATTTATGAGAGTGTTCGGCCTCCCACCCACTTCTAGTTCAACTTCCAAGTTGATTTGACACTCAAATCTGGACTAGATCCGACTGGGTGGTTGGTCAAAGACCTAAAAATGCCCTAATTAGCCTCTTTTCACACTACAAGCTGGTTGCACAATACCTCAAAGAGGTGCTATAAAACAAGGCCATGGGTGCACTTCATTTTCAAGGAATTCATTAGCAAAGTTATGCTGCTACTATTCTCTTGAGGAATCATCTATTCTCATCAAGGGTATACTAGCACCATTACATTGG
>SNQJ01S0011271.1:57192-85432 GCA_010110895.2 Picea sitchensis | reverse complement strand
ATTCTTGTTCATACCTTTACTATTTTCTTTCTAACCTTTTGCATTACAGCTGTCATGCCTATCAGAGCCCAAGTAGGCATGTAAGTGCTCGCTTTTTGTTCACACATTGACGAAAAGAGCACGAACAATTATGGTAACACGCTAACTTAGTTTTATAAGAAACTAACCAGTCCATACCAATTAATAGGTCATAAGAACCTAGGGGAAGTATGGTAAGGGTCACTTGGGTGGGAAATCCATCCATGATGAATTGGAAAGCTAGTATGACCTCTACTACTTTTATTTTGGTTCCAGTGGCTAGTTGTACCAACCATGGATTAACATATCTAACTCGTTGTAGTTTACACTTATCAACAGCCTGAGGGGTCAGATAACTCAAATTAGAAACATGGTCAATTAAAATAGAAACTAGATGGTTGGCGATCATACCTTCCATCTCCACCACTGAAGATTGGTGGTTAGTTTGTTTATTATCCAAAGCTGCATAAATATGTGGCATACTTCTGGCCACATAATTGACTGTGGTGGATTCTTGGATATTGTAGCCTCTCCTACTGTTCTGTTGTATGTGTGGGCAATCCCTCAATAGATGTTCTTCTCCACAACCCCAACATTTCAAGGGTTCCTTCTTTGGGTTATCAGTCTTCCCTGGGGTTGCTCCAAAAGGTTTATTTCCACTCTGAGAGGGGATTTTTTTCTGATATACACTTCTAGTAGGAAGGATCATCATAGAGTCCTTCCTATAGTTCTTAAATCTTGAGGATTTGAACTGCTTCTTATTGAATCCCAAAATACTCTTTTTCTTCTAGTCCTCGCGATGTTATGCCTGACTCCCTAACTGTTCATAGAAATACCTTGCCTTCTGGATAGTGTCTTCTAAGGTCTTTGTGATCCATATGGATATTGATGGCCACCCACCTTTTCCAACTGGCTCAAAACAAGTTTCTGGCAATTTTGGCAATTTACTATTTTTAGCAGTTTTCACTTCCGGGGCATTTTGAGGGCCTAACTTATGCAAAAGTTATGACCCTGAGAAGTTAATGTACTAACTTACCCAAACAGGGCCCACATGACTTTTGGCGCTTCACCTCTTAGGGTTAGGTTTTTGGATGTTTAGGGTTTTTGACATTCCTGTTGATTGTAAAAGGCCTTCAAAGCCTCATTGTAAACCATCACATCTCTTCTCAGAGATAAGCCACCACCATTCCAACAAGCTTGTTTCCACTACATTTTACAGTTTCATCTTATTTCATTATTGAATAGAAAATCAGTTTTACTGTATCTCTGTTATTTTGTGTTAAGAATCTGTATTCATTTCATTCTGCTCATAAAATACAGATCAGTGGTATCAGAGTGGTCTGCTCCTTGTCGTCTTAATGCATGTCCCGAACGAGGTCAGAGTACAAAGAATTGGGTCTTGAGCTTGTTTCTCTTGAGGATAAAATATATTTCACTCCCAAGCGACCTCTCATGGGAGGAGAAAAGAAAGATGGCAGGACAAGAGATCATTTCAAACTGTTGATTGAGGAAGCCTTCATGCAACAAAGGAATGAGATGATGGATAGTTTCGCACAAATCCTTCGACGACTACCAACAGGTGACACATCTTCTTTGAGCGGAAGCTCCACCCCCTTCAAGGTACAAATAAACTTCGATATTCCTATATTTGAAGGTCAGATAGACGCAGATGTCGTAGACAAGTGGTTGAATATGCTAGAAGGGTATTTTTCTATCCATAACTTCTTGAATAGAGAAAAGATTACTTTTGCGCTCCTTAAAGCCATCCCCCATGTCAAATATTGGTAAGAAACGTTCTGTGAGCAAAAGGAAACAGAGGAGCCCTCATTATTTACAGTCACATCCACCTGAGATTCCTTCAGGGATGCTATTAAGGAGCAATACTACCCTATCGAAAGTTATGATGACTTATATACCAAATGGACGACACTGCGGAAAGAAAGAGACCAAGTAGTGCGAGATTTCACAAATATCTTCCATACCTTGCGCACCAAGATGGGTATCAAAGATTCATAGTGAAATATGGTGCTCAAGTATCATGGTTCTCTTCATAGATACATCTAGATTGAAATGGAATTTATAGACATCTCATCCTTGGGTGTGACATACCGATATGCCGTCAAAATTGAGCAGAAGCTCAAACAAAAGATGTGACAATTTGGGCCTAGGAACCCCTCACAACAAAAGCTAGGAAAGGGTGGCCCCAACCCATAGAACAAAGGATAGAGCAAAGATGGACAGTATCAGGACAACTAGTCCAAGCCTCAAGCAAAGAAGGACACTTCAAAGACAAAGAAAGATACCAGGAAGTGGTGTGACTTCCATAGGAGCCCTTGGAATAAAACTTATGATTGTCGCTCAAAGAAGTCATTGGTGGCTAAAGTGAAAGCCTATGAATCATATGCGCATTTTGACTATGATCCAAAACCAGAAAGGGGAAGACAGATCATTGATGCGGAACCTAGTGCCATCGTTGCTACCACCAAGCTCCAGCCTGGTGAACCAGATGAGATAGAAGAAGGAGAGTACCTCTTCCATTCGTAAATGTGGGTAAAAGGCACCCCGCTACACTTCATCGTTGTTAGCGGTAGCCAGAAGAACCTCATCTCTGTAGAGGTCATCAAGCGGTTGGTCCTGCCCATAATGCCTCACCCACAACCCTACACCATTGGATGGCTCTGCCAAGGAAGTGATATCTGCATTAGCCAACAATGTCGACTGTCATATGACATCAATCCCTTCAAAGACAAAGTATTGTGTGATGTTTCTCCTCTCAAAGTATGTGATGTTCTTTTGGGACAACCTTATTTATGGAAACATCATGCTGTATATGAGTCTAGGCCTCATAGTGTTATTATTACTTTGAATAGGAAATTGTACAGGATACCTGAGGTAGTCCCACCTAGTGCTATTTCCTTGATCTCTGCTAAGAAATGCAGGAAGGTCATCTCTTAGATGGGTAAGTTTTTCTTCTTCGTGATTCACTCTCAGAATAAGAGAAATATCACAACCACATCCAGGATCTCTACGTCCGACCTCTCCACACAGCAAAAGCAAGTATATAAGGTCGCGGAAGAATACTCAGGGATCTTATCCTCACCTACTGGGGTACCTCTGCACTGCTAGGTCAAGCACCCCATCGATCTAACCCCCAGTGCACCACTACCCAATGGGATAGTCTATCATCACTCTCTTTTAGAGAATGAGGAGATCAAGCGACAAATCCAAGAACTGATCCACAAGGGGCACATCCGTCCCAGCGCATCACCTTGCGGGAGCCCAATCGTGCTAGTACATAAGAAATATGGAACCTGGCGACTCTGCATTGATTACCAGGCTTTGAATAAAATCACAGTTAGAAACCAGTACCCAATTCCCCAAATCGACGACCTCCTTGATCAACTAATGGGGGCTAAATACTTTAGTAAGATTAATCTGAAGTCTGGCTACCATCAGGTCACGATAGAACAGACAGATGTATGGAAGACCACCTTCAAGTCAAAGGAAGGCCTTTTTGAATGGTTGGTCATTCCATTTGGTTTGACAAATGCTCTGGCCACTTTCATGAGGATGATGGATGATATCCTGAAACCTTTCACCAATAATTTTGTAGTGGTGTATCTGGATGACATTCTCATCTACAACAAGACTTGGGCTGAACACTTGCAGCATATTCAACAGGTTCTGCACACCCTGTGGAAGCACAAGCTATATGCCAAATTGGAAAAATGCTCCTTCGGCATGGACAAGGTCCATTACCTGGGCTACATCATTGATTAGCATGGTGTACATGTGGATCCAGCCAAGATCCAAGTCATCCGTGACTGGCCATCCCCAACCACACTCACTGATATTTAGAGCTTCTTGGGCCTTGCCAATTTCTACTGCAGGTTTGTGTTGGGATTCTCCCATATTGCATGGGTCCTTAGCCAAATCACCAGGGGTGGTGGTAAGGAAAAATTTGCGTGGGGCCGGTCCCAACAAAAAGCGTTCAATGATTTGAAGCAATGCTTGTGCTCATCCCCAGTACTTTCAGTACCATAAATTCAACATCCCTTTGAGATCGAGACATATGCTTCAGACTATGTTGTGGGCGTCATTCTCACTTAGCACAACCACCCCATGGCCTATCATTGTGAGACACTATCCGATGCTATCCATAAGTAACCTGCTCACAACAAAGAAATGTACACCATTGTGCAAGCCTGCCACCAGTAGAGACTTTACATTCTTGGGAAGGAGACAATCATCCACACTGATCATAAGTCACTGTAGTTTATGCAAACATAAGGAAAATTTCAAAATGACCGCCATCAAAAGTGGTCCACATACTTGGAACAATTCCACCTCAACATCAAGTATAAAACAGGAAGCACCAATCGCATCATTCATTGCCTCAACAGATTACCAGTTGCGACACTCACCATGGTGCTAGACTCTTGCGGCCATGAGACCTATGGATGGCCTCAACTATATGAGAGAGACCTGGACTTCGCCACCACCTACCAAATGTTGGGTGCAAACATAGTTGTCGATAATTTCTATCTTCAGGATGGGTTGTTGTGTCATCTTGGACATATATGTGTTCCATCAAGTGAGCGAGCGAATATTATCTGGGAATCCCACTACAATAGGGTGGTAGGACACTTTGGTGTCTAAAAGACAGTGGTGATGCTACAAAAACATTTCTACTAGCCAAAAATCTGACAGGAGGTCAGCAAGTATATCAGGTCTTGCACTGCCTGCGTTATTTCCAAACCAACCACTAAGAAACAGGGCCTGTACACCCCTGTACCTACTCCTGATAGGCCATGGTAATCCATATCAATGGAATACATGCCAAGCCTCCCATCCACCAAGTGGGGAAATGACTTTGTTTTTGTGGTTGTTGACCGCTTTTCTAAGATGGCGATTCTGGTTGCCTGCAAGAAGAGAATCATAGCAGAGGCCACTGCCAAGCTCTTCTTTGAACAGGTTTGGGTACATTTTGGACTCCCACAAACCATTGTCTCATATAGGGACAATCGATTTATCATCACATTCTGTTCGAGCCTCTGGTCACTGCTGGAAACCAAGCTAACCAAATCCACGGCCTTCCACCCCTAGACAGGTGGCCAAACTGAGGTCATAAATCAAATGGTTGTGCATATACTTTGCATCTTTAATTCAAAGAACCCTCTCATATGGGATGAGAGCCTTCCCTATTTCCAAAATAGCTACAACTGAACCCTGCATAGCTCAACCAGACACAACCCCTTTCAGGTGGGGTTGGGATTCCAACCATTGGGTCCCATGGATGTTGCACTTCCCCTTGCAGTCACCTCGACCGACTCATCTCATGTTCAAACTGAAGATGAAAAAGACACCCAGTTCATTGAGTAGATCTAGCACATCCACCAGCAGGTTCAGGATATCCTATAGAAGTCCAATGACAAGTACACACAACGCCATGATCAACATCAGGTGCCACATAAGTTTCAAGTGGGAAACAAAGTTTGGTTGCACTTGTGGAAAGAAAACATTACATGATTTCATTGGAAGCTTCGCCCACTCTGCTATGGGCCGTACACCATCACCAAGGCCATGGGGGATAATTATTTTGAGCTCAACATTCCTCCTTTCCTTGGCCTGCACCGAGTGTTTAGCGTGGATCACCTTCTCCCTTATTTCCCACCATTATTGGACATCTCAGATGTAGCAAAAAAATTGACACCAACATAGCTCAACCCCGACTACATCCAACAGGCATAAAATGATTATATTTTGGACACATGGATCAAGGGAACTCGACAACAAAGGATCCAACTTTATCGAGTTTTCAAAGCAGGGCTTCTCTTGCACCAAGGCAAGTGGCTCACACGGGGCCAAATTTAGCAGAAACTTCCTCATCTGATGGGGGAAATCAATACAATGGAGACCATTTCTTCCTAATGAGGGTGGATTGATCCAGATGGATATCGATGGCCACCCACCTTTTCCAACTGGCTCAAAACAGTTTTCTGGCATTTTTGGCAATTTACTATTTTCAGCAGTTTTAACTTCTGGGGCCATTTTGAGGTATTTCTATGGCAGATACCTATTCTTGAAGTGTTTCTCAAACTGTTTCCATGATAATTCCTCTTCATGGATTCCTTTCACATTCTTAAGGTCTTCCCACAAAATGGAATATTTTCCATTCAGGTTGAAGATGGCTATTCGAACCTTCAATTTTTTAGAGTAGTCATGGACTCTGAAGTACTTATTTAAACCAAGAAGCCAAGCTTCCGCATCTTCCCCTTTCTTAATATCACCATCGAAAGAGGGTGGTCTGGATTTCTTGAACTCTTAATGATCACAACTTTTAAAATTCTTTTTCTTCTTTCCTTTCTTTTGAGACTGGGAGTTAGTTTTTCTACTAGAAGATTCCTTGAAGTTTCTCGTTTCCTCTCCAGAGGACTCTCCCGATGAGTGTCCCCTACCTCCAAGATGGGAATTCCTCGAGGTACTGTGTGGCCACTTATAGGACCATGTTTTCATATCTCAGGTGGACTTTAACTTCTCTTTGTATGTCGTCAGTCCACATGACTGGTTGCAGATCCATGCTGCAGCTGCCTTTATATGTCGGATAAACTCTGTAGCAATAATGCATTAATTTCTATTTTTTTTATTGCTCTTTTATCAATCTCTCGTTGTTGTCCTTCCAGCTCTGTAATTTAGCCATGAGGCTCCTTACAATTTCAACTAGATCCAGAGGGGTCTCCACCGCCCTCCTCTCGTTAGGTTCTTTGTCTCTATTGTGGGAGTCATTCCCCACCTCATGGCGCATCACCATCCTTTATGCTTGTAGTTTCCCACAGTTTACTGACTACTTGAGTTCCTTAAAGTTCTTTAAATATGGTTTTTACACAACTCATCCATGAGACCAAGTAGGCCAAGTGTTGTAACCATGCTATGATACCAATTTGTAACACACCTGACCCCTGAGTGGATTTCCTAAGGATGGGGCCTCAAAATTTCATTCCCCTTAAGTGATCAAATCCTTTATTTGGGGTCTCTACCACACTCTTCTCATAAAGAGTTTTCCAACCATGGTCTCCATGCTCAAAACCGAGCCCAAAACCGACAGATATATCTCTCCGAAGTTCTTTAGGTGTTCATTGAGGACCACATGGCACCCACGTGGATCCACCTCACACGTGTTATTTCCAAGCTCCTTCTTCCACGATGGAATACCATCCACCATCTGATCCCATGACTGGAATTACTCTCTTTCTCCTATATCAGTTGTGGAGGAATTCGACGCTTTGACACTACGATGCTTCATGCCTCTTTACTATCTACGCGCGATATCACCTGGAGTTTTGAACTTTCAAAGTCCGATAAGCTCACCACATGGCTCCAGCCTTCGAGCCATCCAATCTCTCTATCATACTGCATCCCAGATTCTTCAGAGTCTCAGAATCCCAGAGTCCCTGTCACTTCACCATCCATGTTGGTTAGGCGAATGTGTATCAGGAACGGACATGTAGGCGTGGTCAGAGTGACACGTGTTAGATTCCAATGGGCCTATAGGGTATGTGATACACACGCATCTGGGTGACAAATGGAATGTCAATCTTGGTGGCGTCCCTGCACCTCGTCACCCTAGACTGACAAGATTCTACATTCCTCAGATCTCAGGGTCGAGATACAGACACATAGACTTATAAATCTATGACTCTTGTTACCTCAGGGATTTGGTGTTTGGGAGTATTACGATGAAAACTCCTCTCATCTCTCGAAGTGCCCAATCTCCAAGCTAAAAGGGGCTAGCACCACACATCCCCGGTATATTGATAGCTGAGAAAGGACCCGAAGGATCCCTCAATCTACGGTTCTGTGTCCTTTGTGGCTCCAACCTTTGGAGTTTTGGATCTTGGTTTAGTTGGTAAGATAGGTTCACCTAACCTCTTGGGGAGCCTCCTAACGTGGTCAACCTAACAGGTAACCGTAACTCTCTGCCACCTTCATCCGGTTTATTACTATGAGGTTTGATAGTAGTCCAAAGTCCCGGACTTCTGAAGCTCTGAAGCCAGAGGGGCTTAGCTCTCATAGGCTTAACCTAAGGTTCCTATGTGTTGCTCATATAGGTTCTCCCGAACAGATCTTGTCCATTTGTCTTCCAGACAAACGAGTCTTCCCTTTCGAGAATTAAATCTCACTATCCTAATCTTGCTATCCTTATTGAGCTTCGTCATGAAACTGTTAAGGGTTTGGGCAGGATATCCCGATCGCACATCAAGGAGTTTGAAGGGGACAGTCTCATTAGACAGACAGGGACAAATTGATGCTATACCTTCTATCTCGACCGTCCTACATGTTTATGTCCCAAGCCACCTTGAAGGCTAAGTTGGGGCACATAAACAATTAATCAGAATCATAAGTTCACATGAAGACAAACACATGTACATAACTTAACCATTTCAATATTTTTTTTTTTATAGATATGTAAGTACATAAACCCAGGCAATCATCCATTATTTTAGTTCAATACATAAAGTAGGAAAATACTTATCAGAAATGGATAACGTCAAGCGACTTCTGAAAGGGGTGCCCGTTTCCACCCAACCATAGGCTCAGTCACTCCTAACATATTTACCACTAGCCACCCCCGAGATAGACCACGATGCTCTGCGATAAAATCCTTTCTTCTGGCTCAATGACAGTAGGGACAAAGGTTACTATCCTCCTCCCGTAGGGTCTTGGAAACAATTTACACATTACCAAGAAAGGAGGAACAAGCTCGTTTATCAACTTGTATCATGACCCCACTAGCTATTTCCTGCGACCAAAACATTATAATCCCTTAGTTCTTTCTTGAACCTGAAAGCTTAGTATCTCGTCTCTGCACTCTTCGCAGGGCTTCCTCTACCCACCACAATTTCCTTTCTTTCCATTCCTCAACAAGATTTTGCGTGGCTCAAATTCCCAGTCCATGGTTAGGTCTAAAAGCCTTATAGATCGGTTCTCTACCCCATAACCTCATTAACTCTTGAGGAGGTCTTCCCACCTACCAACTTGATTGTGATTCATTTCTGGGTGAGAGGTCTGTTCTGGTCCTGATCAATTAAATCCAGTAAGGTACTGGTTTGGTGGAGGTTAACGCAACCATTCCTGGTTCCCTTCATCCTCTCTTTCATAGCATTCGTGGTCTCTCTTAGCACACCCCCCTTCCAATAGTCATGCAACACTTATCCTTTTTCTTAGTAAATAAAAAAATTTACATTCATTGACCTTTTATAAAAAGGTCCATCAAATCAAACATTCACACATATTGATTTCTCCGTAGTCCCTTGGCCAATATAGTTATATTTACAAACTGGGGGAAACTGGGTGTTACAAGTTGTTAGTACACCATTCCACTAGAAAGTCAAAAAAAGGGGGAAAATGTGGTCATTTGTGTTTTTTTGCTACGGAGAAGAACAAAGAGCGAATCTTAAGCATGAAAGAGTGTGAATTCATGAAAGCAAGTGGAGAATTAGAGTTCAAGAGTCTGAATCTTAACAAGATGTTTCCACTGCATGTTGGAGCACCGAGTAGGGGTGGGTGAAACATGAGAAGTAACACTTGAGTGACACAAACATGGACTCAAGATATTCCCATAATCATGGATGTAGATGAAATCCATACACCAGAATATGAGCCACATACCACACAAGTTGAGGAGGAGCGAAACGCATCACAGAAGATCGGGGAACTGGAGGAGGACGGGGAAAGGAAAGAATCCGACACGTCTAGGGGAAAAGGGCCACAACAGGAAGAAAACGCCATAGTTTCAGCACAACTGGGCCTAAACCTAGAAGAAGATCATGAAACATAGCACCATGGCATATCAAAGGTCGGGGTGTCGTCCCTGCAAGGGAGGAAGAAGGAATGAGCTAAGAGAAGTGTGCAAAGAATATCACACACACAGGCGGAATTGGAAACGGTAATGCCAAAAATCCCAGAGGGAGTAAAGGAAGATGATGAGATGGTGGGCGGAGTATACACCATGAAATCCTCCGATCATGATGTGGCTGACACAGTCAAATTCCCAGATTTGGTGAAACATAACTATATGGATAGTAGAGGAGAGGGCCCATCAGGCGTGGCATTGTTGGAGCTTGCATAATTGATCTTGGGGCTCTACAATACAGGGATCACGAATTTTTTGGATATACCACACTTTGGGGGTGGTAAAAAAATCAATGGATGTGTGAAGCAACTCTTAGCAAGGGTGCATGGAGGAATTTTGTGGATGGATAGTCCAGTTCCTATCAATGTGGACTTGATTTCAACTATCACTGGGATACCCATGGATGGGGAGAAGCTAGAGAAGTACTTAGAGGATAAAACTAAAGCAAAAGCCATCTTTGAAAAAATCAAGGGAAAGTATGGAACTGAGAGAGGAAATAGGGGAATCAGGATCATCGACATAAATGATCCTATGACGAGATTTGATACAAGGATGATAGGGTGCAAGTTAATGTGCAAGTGCAAAAAGGAGGAAGTACTAGTAGGAGTGGTAGCAGCTACATCGTAGTGCACGAAGGGGATCTCGATGAGATGGGTACCTTATCTGATTAATTCTTTCTTGGAGGATTGAAAGGACACACAAGATTGGGGCTCTAAGTTCCACTACTCGTGGTTACTCATCCTCATTGCCAAGGATAGTGCCAGGAGGACATACTCAAATGCAGGACATAACAGTCCATGTGCAATAGATAGGAACAAATGGTGCAAGTAAAAATAAGAATGCCACAAAAGGCCAAGTGGGGGGAAGCATCCCCATACAAAATAAAAGCAGGACATAGAAGAAATCACAACGTGATTCTACATGGGATCCACCGTGCATAGACCAGGCACGAAGAGGAACAATAGAACAAGTGCGGACAAAATAATTACAAACAGAGACACAAGATATACCTATGGATGAATAATTTGGGTAGGATACAAGCATGGATACATAGATTCCAAAGGCATCTGAGCCATCATATTCCCAAAGAAAGAGGACATGGGAGCAAGAAAGTGGCTCCAGGAAGAAGGTGAAGGCCCATAGAAAACCACTGGAAACATCACTGACAACAGATGATGTGGACTAATAGCCACATTAGTCGAAGACCGAATATCTAAGGTGTGGGAGAATGCTAAGAACCATAGGGCTTCAATTCTAGAGAAAGTGTAGGAAGTGAAAAATGTGCTGGAGCAGTTGAGGATCAGGGAAGAGAAGTTATCAAAAGACAAACCAACACAAACTAAGGAAGGAGTGCTTGTTGGAGAAACAATGCAAATTACAATGTAGGGGAGCGTCAATTTTATCATAACCCTTGATATGTTGTTCATTGATGAGGAGGAAGAACAACGTACCTTGAAGGAAATCAAGACATTGGAATTAGCATTTCCACAGATCCTGCTGAACGTGCTCTATAAATTACAAATAAGTGTTGCGCAGGAAATTTAGTTCAGGGAAAGGTCTGATTCAATGAACATACAAATAACGCAGGAGGAAAATACCATATTGAAGGAAGAAGCTAGCCAAGAAGGGAGGGCGAAGAAGCTAGGGTAACATAGATTGGAAGAGATGGAGAAACATGTTAGCACAATATTCTAAACCATCCCAAACAATGCAGAGTCAGAGGAAGTATCTTCTGAAGAGAAGATGAGGAAAATAACGCAGGCCTTGGAGCATTACAAGGACCAGATAAAGGAACTGGAGGAGCGCGCAGTACCCACTACCCCTCCATAATTTAGAGCAGAGTGAGAACATGAAGCCATAGAACTTGCAAAAAATATAGCACAGGCTATCCAAAGGATGACAGTGTTGTTGGAGCATAGTGGCCAACTGTGGACGCAAGTTGAAGAAGATGAAATCTTGCACGAGTTGCAAGCAAGGGAAGATAAGGTACATGAAATAATGGTAGAGTTAAAACAATGACACAAGATGATGTCACTGCCATAAAATATTAAGACTGCAATAGAAATGAAGATCCTACAAGCAGAGGAGAAAGAAGTGCAAGTGCATAAAATCACAAGACAAGCTCAGTTGGAGCCTTTGTAGGAAAATGCTGAAAAATTTGGTCATGGAGGTTGATGCAGCAAAGTCATGGGTGGAACAGATAGGCTTGGAGGGAGGGGATATATTAAATCCTCCAGTCACCACACAGATGGTAGAAGCCATGGCGGAGAAGAGAAACCAGGATCAAGAGCAATGCTAGTGAACAACAGAGATGTATAAAGCACTGGTAGAAGCAGTAAAAGATGCAGAAGTCCATGAGTGACTCGGGACGAGTCATGATGTCAGTGTTGGGGGTATGTTGGCACAGGAAAATTTTGGGAAAACCAGCGTCGAAAACAGAGGAAAACCAGCGCCATAAACAAAGGAAAACTAGCGCTGAGAAAAGCAGTTACAAAGTGGAAAAATTGTTGCGGAGCAATTGGAAAGTGGAAAAGCATTGACTAGGAGCAACAGTTGGATCAAGGACCAGCCGGGATTAAGTCAAGGATAAAGTGGACAAACCTAATCTACTTAGGGTTAGGGTTTTTGTAATGGCTTTGTCCTAGTTTTGTATAAGTAGAATGTATTAGGATAACGAGAGGGTTGTCCTTTTTATGGTGTTTGTATTGTTGAGGTTGCAGTAGGTCCTTTAGTTGAGTAAAGGTCTTTTTGAAAGACTAGGCAATCTATGGAGATCGGGTGTAATGAGGGAAGAAATGTACAATGAACAACACTAGATTTTGCAAGAATATGAATAAAGAGCCAAAGTGACAAATCTTTGTGGGCATATCCCTAGGGGGGGTGAACCACGATATATCTGTGTTTTGTGCGAATGTATGCAGTGTTTCTGATTGTATTTGATTTAGTAAGGTCATGATGAACATGCTAAATGATAAAGGAATTAGCACTGCGCACTAAGAATAAACTAATGAAATCTTCATGATGGCTCTAAATAATTGAATGTTATAGCTAGTGTTTAGATCAAAATCTTGTGTTACAGTAGATAAATACTTGTCTTTGAACACATGCGGCTATAATAGTTAATGAAGTCCTTTTATAATAGCTGTGACAGTGGTATGGAATAATATCTAATGAGAGTTTGAAGGTTAACAATAAGTAGGTTAAATTCCTCTGAGAGATACACATCCCATCCCAAGGTTGCAGACATTTGAGTCTTGTGACCACCCATAGAATCCATCTTGTGCGAGACTTTGCAGTGCACTATGTGCATTGTGTTTCCTTCTGGTATCCAACCAACAAGCCCACAAGCCAGTACTAGCAAGAACTTGTGACTTGATAAGGGCCTAGATGTCTAGAAACACTCCCATATGGGGTTCCCATGCTAGGAGGATGCCTACCCTTGAAGCCTCATCACAATGGGACAATATTAATCAACAAACATGTATAGAATCTACCCCCATATGGTTTTGAAACTCTGACCTCCAAGGAGGAAACAAGTGTTCTTAACCATTAGATCCACTCAAACTGCACATCATGTAGTGATTCTTTTACTAAAAAAATCATTTTTTCACTAAGAAGAACACGCCTATACTTAGTGTCATTTTTGTGTCACCATTATCATGATTAGTGTCATTATTTTTGATGCATGCCATAATCAGTGTCATTGTTGTGTCGAGATCCGCATCTCTAAAGCACCTGAAATGTTGTGCTAGCATTACACATGCTACAATAAAATGGATAGCATGACTTTACATCATGCATGCATAATGGACATCTTGTTTTGTGTTAAGTTTTCTTCATGGGAGGGGCATTGTTGTCAAATTTACATTGTTCATTTTTATATGGGCATTGTATTTGCATCATGGTAATGTATAATGCATTGTATCAATGTCATACAAGTGTCAATATGTGGATACTTTAAATTAGTATGCATTGAATTAGCATCAATGTTACTATTAATTATTTATTAGCATCAAGAATACTAGCATATTGATTAGCATCATGTATCATAATGCAAATATACATTTTAATGTTGTAATGTCATCTAAGCATCATGGTTGCATCACTATCACTTTTTTGGCATCATGCGTGCATTCTGCTTGTTTTCTATCCATGCTAGATGCATCATCGATGGGTATATATTGCATCAATTATGTTTATTTATTATTATTATTATTATTATTATTATTATTATTTATATTATTAATTATTATCCTTATTTTAATTAATATTAATTATCATCATTATTGTTATAATTTTGTTATTCTTATAATTATTTATTAGTTTACTTATTATTAATTATAATTCTATTATTATTTCTTTGGAATACAATTTGTCCCACCATTAAACCCATAAGAGAGAATGAGATTGTTGGTACTTGCTAGCCCCAACAATAATTGGCTTATAAAGAGCCCCAATCAACAATTGGCTCATGAAGAGTGAACATGTCACAAGTGGGTTTGAATTTGAGTGGAGAAGAAAACATTCCTATTCTCAACCACTTGAGATAGACCCAAATGACAACAACAACATCAACAACAATAATAGAAACAAATTAATTTGTATTAAAACATACCCGTAACCAAACTATACAACAATTTAATACAAGGAATAAAGAGAAATTTGGTCACTAATGCTTCAAAATATCCCACAAATTCAAAATTGCTACCCAATAACTATGCTAGCCTTGTTATTCTATAATTATACCTATGGATGAAACTTGCATACTACCTAATAAATTGATTCAAGAGTAATATTGTTTTTCAAAACATTACAAATACCAAACATTACATAAAATCATGCCCATTAAGAGATTCTAGCTTGATTCCAACCAAAGAGTTGGTTGTTTTCTCAATTGATCTCTTCTCCATGCCGCCATATGGGCCTTGGCCTTGCTACACTATCTCCTCTTTCACTGTGATTTCCTCATATCGAAATGAATTGATGGATAATTTGGGAGGGGGAGTTGAAGACTGCAAGGTTCCTTTATACAATCACAATTCCTTTACAAGTTTAGAGACCATATCGTGCATAGAATCAAATTTTTTTCCTAGTAATTCATACTTTGTTTTGTGGATTTCCATGAAAGATATGAATTTTTTTTCTCTTTTACTATGAGCCTCCATTACATATAAGAAAATTTCATCCTATGACTAGGGTGAAATCACAATAGATTGGAAATGTAAGATAATGACCTCTCATTCTTCTAGCTTGGTCTACAATAATTTGGAAAAACTACCAAGGTAGTTAGAGGAATTATTTGGTAAATGGATGGTTGGAAACAAGATGCATGAACCGTCCTTGCTCCAATCACCCTTCTCCTTCCACATGCTTTGCAACATGCTAACTCAAAACAAGACCTTCCTCAAACCAATATCGAAAATATAACTAAATTATGAAATAACTGACTAACTATCTAACTACAATTAGGATCATTAGTACCAACACTAGAAACTGAACATTAAACATAAAAATTCAAGTACATAGTATCTAGGGGGGGATTTCCATTTTTATAAATAAAAGCAACAACATAATGTATTATATTTGACTTCTGCTATCAACACTTTCTGTAACCATTGTCCAGATTCCTCCTTCCCAAATCACTTAGAACTACTTGACCTCCAATGTTCTGCTTTGCTTGAATAAGAGAAGGACAAAAATGTCCTAGATCTCAAAAGGTGGGATATGGAACAAAATGAGAATGGGAATACTTAGGGAGATGCTAGTAATAAAAACCATGAAAAAAATTGCTCTAATTGATCGAGAGAAGATGATAGCTCTAATATCATAGGGGTTGTGTGAGACTTCTCCTTCATTAAGAAGTTATGGAACTAATTTTCCCATAAACCCCACTTGGGAGTGATTTTTATATTTTTCTATTGAATTTGAAAGGTACTCTCTCCTTTCTTGAAGGAAACAAGCGAGTACTCACTCCTTATCTAAGTAGGAGGTGTGAGTATGTTGAAAAGAGGGATTTTTTTCCAATTTATAAGGGGATGCAATTAGCCAAAATCAAGCATAGAATGCATTAACTCCAATAAGGTGCATCCTAGTTGAATGGGGTGGCTAAAGATGTTATAACAACCTCCAGCTGAACAAAGGAGATAAAAATAGGTTGGCCTTATTGTTGTGTTTCCACATTAACCTTATACTCCCAATCCTCTTTCTAACCTTCCCATTTCCTAATAGAGAGAGACAATTATCTTGAACCTTAGACACTTGGTACTAACATCTCTTCATTCCCCTTTGCAAGTTTGTTATCTCACATAGCATGTATTGTTCATAGTGATAATGACTACTAGCCATGACTCTAACCTAACAAAACCACTCCTTATTCAAACTAATCCAGACTCCAAACTCAAACCACTACTTATTCAAGCTACTCTAGGCTCCATGTTCAAATGACTCCTTTTTCAAAATACCCAAGACAACATTTATAAACTCCATAGAACCCACTACTTTTTCCACAAAGGGAAAGAGATTCAACCCTATAATTTGGTGTAGGGGAAGAGATGTGTTGACGGGTCAAGATGGCTTATCAAGCAGTTAAGGGAGAATGCCCGATGGCAGGTCCCAATCAGACCTACTCTCATTTGGGATAACATTTTTGACTAGTATATGGGCCTAGTTGTCACTAAGAATTGGAAGAACAAAAGGAAAATACAACACTTTTTCCCAAAAATAATTATAACTAAACTAAGTCTAATATAATTTAAATCAAATGCAAACTATTTAATCTAATTACTTCTAACCTATATCATGTAGGAGAAACACTAAGAGATAGATACATCATAAGTTTTTATTACTTATTGTAGAAATAGTTCACAACAACCAACAATATGTTAAAACAATAAAGCCATGGATTGAATCACAAATAGTTGCAGATCAATTATAGAACATTACCATTGTATTTATTAGTAACCATAAACGTCAAAGAACTTGAACAACACACATAAAATTAGTTCATATTGGATATTATTCAAGAAATTGTAAAAAATTCAAGATATTACACGTATATAACAGTCTCATATACAACATAACACCATTTATGATTTCCAAATGCCTTTTGCTATTTAGTCCATGAGATAGTAGTATCATCAATGTTACAATGGGAAAAAGTCCTTATCTATTACATGGAAATATATTTTATAAGTTACAAGAGAGTTTTTTCAATATCTATAACTTCCAAGGCTACAGTTACAGTTTTGGTCGTTTCAATTATCCCGACCCTCTTACATTTCCAACCAAGTCGACTAATAAAAATGATATTAAAGCCATGAATTTATATGCGTTCTATCTTCCCTGCATACAATTTGTTATTTTATTATGCTCTGCTTGTTTCATAAATTCCATTCACAACCATAGTTTTCTTTTCAGCGCTTGCAACTCCCCGGTTGTGTGTTGCTTCATATTCTCTTGAATTTCCTTAGAAGAGACATGTCATACAAACAAGATTTTCTTTCTATCCAGTTAATGAGAAATCATTTTCTCCTTTCCACCTTTCTTATCTATAGAACAAGAGGCTCAAAATGTTTGCAAGTAGATGAAAAGGATACTTATCGACGGAGACCCATGGGTCTGGTCTCTTATCGAAGAATACCACCAACGACTGTAATCCCCCCACTTCCAATATTCACTAATTCAATATGTATATTTCCTTTAATTCAGTCTGGACCCTTCATGGTATCCAGATCTATGGAATTGTTTTGGCTAGAAGAATGACTCAATCAATCTTCATCATTGTAGATGCAGAGAACCAACAACCACAATTTTTTTTCTTGATCTCTTTGTTGCAGCCGAACCCCAACCAATTGATGCATGAATACCTTAGGATGAATTTTGGAATGCCATGTTCCGACCGTGTGGATCCATAGATTACAGAGAAGAAACATTATTTCTTTTTGTGAAAACAAGTGAAGCTCCTCAGATTTCCAAGAGAGCTTAGGAAGATTAGTCCCTCCTAGAGGAAATATCCATGAAGCATAATATACTTTCATAGTTTGTTGTTTCAAACAATTCACATAAAATTTTCTATGTTTTCATATTTGCCCCTTGGTGACTCCAAGAGCTACTTCTATAACATCTTTAACATGAGTGATCTGAAAACGACGAGTACTTATTCTACACAAATTTTCGATCGAGAATCGTTTACTGAAGAATTATTTTCATAAGGATTAAAGGGCATATGAGTTCATTAATAACAATTCTTTTAAACATTAATACATAAAACATATGAAATCAAAATGGATAAAGCACATGAAAATACAAGAGAGAGACAATCGAAGTTGGTAACGGAGTTCACCCCTCCTGGGATATGTCTCCGGACCTGCTTCAATTGGAATACAAACTACTTTCATTCCCTCTTCAAATGATGTTGGGACCTTCTCACAAGTGAGTACATAAGAGATGCCTTCTCCTTCAATGAGGATTCAAGAAGACTACTCACACTAATAACTATCCATAAATCAAGAAGGATAATTCCTTACATGAATAAGTCTCTCAATATTTAGGAGTAGTAGAAATATGGATTTCTAACTCTCCTCATTAATTTCTCATTACTCTCCTTATCCATGAATATGGATCACATAAAGAATTATATAGTTTTTCCTCACTCACTCTTTAAAGAAGAGCATTAATTCCTAGATCCACAATAATAGGATCTAATTACAAAAGAGGAAAAACAAGATCCATAAAAGTAGGATCTCAAACCATGTTCAAGCACATAATGAGAAAAGTCTCAAAACCATCCAAAGACTCTTCAACCATGCCCTTTATTCTCTCAACCTACCAGTGAGAAAATTGAAAAATTGGTGTGAGGTGGTTTCTCACATAAAAACCAATTTCCATAGTTACAATTTTAATGAAAAATAAGGGAGTCTAATTTCCTTTCCCTCACAAGTATTAATCAATTTACAAAAAGAATTAAATGCATGAATTTTTCAAAAGATCATTTAAATCATGATAAAATGCATGAGCATCTCACAAAGCATTAATCAAATAAAATGAGAAATGCATGAGACTTGTCTCACAAAGCATTAATAAAAATGAGTGAGATTATGAAATTCATAAAAGCATAAATTCACCACTTTGTCGTCAACTTCAAATCAACTTGGTGAACAAATTAAAGTTCCTTCCATGTGTGGAGATCTGCACGGATCATGCCCCCCCCAAAAAGAACCTTTTGGTCTCGAAAAATATCAATTGTATCTCTATGCAAATGTCTTCAAAAGGCACATTCCTTCAAGACTCCTTCACCCACGTACTTCAGAATCAAAATGCAAAGCCAACACTTGCCTCTGTTCTTCGGAGATGAAATGTTGAAGCCCACATCTACATAAATTGCAACCTGTACTTATATTACAATCTTTGGAGTGTCTTATTTGCCAAGAGTTTATAATCATACTCATTGGTCAAGTTTACAATGAATGCCAGAATGGATTAGGCAAACAACCTCATTTAATTGATTAAAATGATGAAAAATGAAGCCAATCAAGGCTTAGGCATAGAATAAAATGCCTGTCACTCTCTTCCTCACTTAAGAGTGGCTGAAAAGCCCTTTACAAAGTGTAAAAAATAATCAGTTTTACATGGCAATTACATGAAATTTCAATGCCAATTTAATGCAATATGGAAATTTACAAGGCAATCTAATATGCCAAAATGTTGCACAGTCGAGCAAATCTATGGTTTTCAAGCTTATTACATAATTGTGCAAAGCATGTTAAATGCACTAGTAGGTACTCTCAAAACTCACTACCAAAACATGTGCATTAATTTGGCCTATCACGTTAAATTTTCAGGTTGTGGAAGCAAAATTCCATAGCCTTCTCCATCCTTGGATGCTAAGAGAAACTCTCAAAAGTCTCTCTTATACTCTTTTGAGATAGCCCGAATTCCAAATAGGGCGCTCAAGTGCTAGAATATCTGCAATAAGTGGCTACAAAGGCCCATTACATCATGGAAATATTCATCTTTTGTATAACGTGAGACTAAATTTCCATTCTATGAGAACTGAAGGATGTATCCATTCCTTGTGCAAATGTTTCTCCAACCTGCAAACAAAAGTGTCCTCTAAACTGCCAACAAAAATTAGTAATGTTGTACAAAACTATATTCCCCCAACATTCTGTCATTGTTCGCCCTTCGTTGCAATGGTAAAAACAATATTGTTGGCATGGATATTATAAACTCCATTGGCCAACAAAAGACTGCACTTGTTGCTGCATATCGTTTCCAAGCTGGCTCTCCTATTTTGCAAAGGACTGGCCAACGAAATGAAAGTCCCTTTTGATTTACAAGCCACTGCAATTAACATTTCTAATCCACTAGATTTTAATACAAACGTGTTTGAAGCACTATAAGTAAGTATAAACAAAACAGAATTGAAAAGAATGTTTGTAGACCTCGTATTGCACATGGGTTCATTAAACAAATTTTTCTTCTAGCTGGACGACCTCATTTGACGTCAATCCCTTGCTTTCATGAGCTCCAAATGTGTGAGAACTAACATCGCACATATTTTAATAGAATATGACGGTGGTTTCTGCATTTCTTATAGATCCATTCCTTGTCTAGTTTCTCGTCTGGATCAGATTTTTCATATGGCCGTGGATTCAACAATGGAAAATTTTGATCTCATCAATGGATGCACGCATCCCAAACATTTATTTCTGCATATATTTGTATACTAGCACAGCCGCTAACTCGCGGCTGAAAACGCCTAAGGCTGAAAACGCCTAAGGCTGAAAACCTGTGTCCCCAGTATAAAACGTATGTGGTAATCCGTAATCCGTCTGTGCCAACTCTATGGTAAGAAACGTTTGGCTGCACGGTTTAATTCTACTTAATCATTTAAACGTGGCATTTACATATCCTTACAGTTCTACTTAATCATTTAAACGTGGCATTTACATATCCTTACAGTAATTTTTTAATGTGTTTAGTTAAATGTTAAAAAGTAAACATGTTAACCGATGCTTTGATAAATGCAAGAAAGTTATGAATAATAAAGTTATGAATAATGAATTGCAACTGCGTTTTTCTCTGCTGCAAAACATGTTAAGTAACATAAATGCTTCAATTTTGCAGAAATAGTAACCACTTCTTACACAACCAATCGAAGGTGCCTTCCTTCTGCAACTGTGTTTCTTCAAATACTGGTGTAGGAACATTGATCACAAGCTCTTTCACAGCCTCTTTCTTGGTGAGTGTTGGAGCAGGTTTCTTCCTCGAATTACAATGTAACTGTGGGTGGAGATTCCAACATTTATTCTCCCTATGGCCACTTAGATCACAATTACTGCAATAATTTCTTCGTGTTCCCTTCAATAAAATATTCTCGTCACAAGGACGTGAAAGAGTTTCCTTTTGCTTTGTCGCACTTCCCATGGATGTGCTTGTTTTCTTTACCTAAGTTTCTTCTTGTGATTTTTGGCTACATCACGGTTAGAAGATCGAATGCAAGAATGCATATTGTAATAATCATGCTTCTTAAAATCAAAGAAAGAGTTTGAATGAACATGACCCTTACACCTTCCAGGCTTATCCTTGTTGTAGATCTCATGAGGACTAGGACTAGATGATTAGGACTGGATGATTTGACTCCTCTCTTGGAATCCAATGATGTAGAAATGGTTTCTGAAGTGGCTCTTGGTTTTTGAAATGGACTTTGAGCATTCTCCAATCTCCTCTTGACCATAGCCCAAACCTACAAATCATGGTCTTTGTACCACCTCTAATGGCTGAATGACTCCTTGGCCATGAATTCCAAGTCCACCTCCTCTGTATCCCATCTTCGTGAGGAGCTTTATGCCCACATTAGTTTCATACTGAGAGGAAATTGAACATGAAGAAGCATCATATACCTCGGTTTGAGTTTGTGAATCCACGGTAGAAGTCTCTTTGTCCTCCATTCGTCCACCATGCTGTAACTTAGCCAAGGGATCATCTTTGGCTTGCAATTCGAGCTGCAATTCTTCAATAATTTCATTGAGGACTTCTCCATGAAGCTGAGATTTCTCTTGAAGCTCTTGCTTCTCTTCTTCTGCAACTTGCAAAAGTCTCCTCAACTCTGTGTTTTCATCTTGAATGTTGTGATTTATCTCTTCTAATTCTTGAAGTTTTTATGCTCGCTTCGCTCCTTTGACTATCCTGCAAAGCAGTCAACATGCTCTGATACCACTTGATATGAAAATGGAAAGTACTTACTCTACACAAGTTTTCAATCGAAAATAGTTTACTAAAAAATTATTTGCATAAGGATTAAAAGGCATATGAGTTCATTAATAAAAATGCTTTTAAACATTAATACATAAAACATATGAACTCAAAATGGATAAAGCACATGAAAATACAAGAGAGAGACAACCAATATTGATAATAGAGTTCACCCCTCCTAGGATACGTCTCCGGACTCGCTTTAATTGGAATACAAATCACTTTCATTCATTCTTAAAACTATGTTGGGACCTTATCACAAGTGATTACATAAGAGACGCCTTATCCTTCAATGAGGATTCAAGAAGACTACTCAGACTAATAACTCTCCATACATCAAGAAGGATAATCCATTACATGAATACGTCTCTCAATATTTAGGAGTAGTAGCACTATGGATTTCTAACTCTCCTCATTACTCTCCTTCTCCATGAATATGGCTGATCACATAAGGAATTATATAGCTTTTCCTCACTCACTCTTTAAAGAAGAGCATTAATTCCTAGATCCACAATAATAGGATCTAATTACAAAAGAGGAAAAACAAGATCCATAAAAGTAGGATCTCAAACTATTTTCAAGCACATAATCGGAAAAGTCTCAAAACCATCCAAAGACTCTTCAACCATGCCCTTGATTCTCTCAACCTACAAGTGAGAAAATTGGAAAATTGGTGTGAGGTGGTTTCTCACATAAAACCAATTTCCATAGTTACAATTTTAATGAAAAATACGGGAGTTCAATTTCCCTCACAAGTATTAATCATTTTACAAAAAGAATTAAAAGCATGAGTTTTTCAAAAGATCATTTAAAGCATGATAAAATGAATGAGCATCTCACAAAGCATTAATCAAATAAAATTATAAATGCATGAGACTTATCTCACAAAGCATTAATAAAAATGCGTGAGATTATCAAACTCATAAAAGCATAAATTCACCATTTTCACCACTTTGTTGCCAACTTCAAATCAACTTGGTGAACAAAGTAAAGTTCCTTCCATGTGTGGAGATCCGCTCGGATCAATGAGCCTCAGGTGATTTTTAGTGGATGTGATGATGCTCACGACTCTGTTGGCGTATTCTCTGAGGCAATATTCTTTCAATTAGTATGGAATATTTGTCTTATCAGATAGCCGATGGATTCAATATAATCGTTTAGTTCCTTGGTGACCTTTCAGAAATAGAAGAGGGATCTTGATTTAATCATGTATTTGATGTACAAAAATATTCCCCTTTTTGTGTAGTGTGGTCTTTCAGATGAGAAACAACTTGGAAATTCTTTTCCATTTACTTTTCCATTTTTTTCCCTTATTAGAATCCTTTGGTTGTTTCATTTACTTCCTTAGTGAAAAGGGTAGGTTATTAATATATTCTTCATAATTCCATCTCCCAATTATTATCTGATTTGATGATTTAGAATTCGAGACACAGATGCTAGTACTTAGCTATCATTGGTATGCTATCAAGGTGGATCCTGATTGTTAATCTATGAGCCTAGAAATTAGTCCTACACGCATTTGGAAGTTTGATCGTAAGGTTTTTATATTGTTTCTCCTTCCCCATATAATTTCTGAGCAAATCCATTGACGACATGGACTATGGCGCATATGGTAACCTTTTAGAACCTAAAAATTGTCACACATGAGACCCAAAAATAATAAATTAATGATCCCCAAGATAGATGAAAATAATAGGCGAGGAACGATGTTATCTGATGATCTCATCGAAAGGTGTCGAGTGGTAAGTTATCCTTTGAATGAGTAAGAGGAATTCCTTCCGATGGGAAATTTTTTGAAGACACAACGAGAAGTGGAAACCCAATAGGATTTTTAGGAGAACATAAAGGTGTGATATAATGGTGTTCGAGAAGCGGGTAATCCGATAACTTTTTGGAAGAGAGAAATCCAATAGGGATATACTTATAGGTGATAGGTTTGTTGTATCCAAGTTCAATGGAGGATAGAACACCTTAGTGTGACACATCATGTGGACACGTTGATGTCAGATCACCATCATGAGGAAAGACCCATAGGATGAAAATGAATTCGATGCCATCCCAGATTGGTGATGTGGATAGCGCCGAATAGGCAAATGTGATAAAGAGTAGTCAAATAGGCTTATTGGATCGAGAAAAAATCAAAGTAAAAACTCACAAGGTGATATGAGAACCTGATAGGTTGGGTCCGATAGGGTTTCAAAATATGATAATAGTGATAAAAAGGAAAACCTAAAAGATCATGACTAGTACAGTTGTGAATGGATTAAATTGTTTGTTGATTGAGCAGTTCAGGTCGTTGATTTGAGAAAAGAATAAACAAGAGGGAAGGAGCTGGGCATGATGGCTCCACCCAATAGAGGAAAATATGATAGGATTTCAGGCCTTGGGATTTGACAACTTGAAAAGGGAACTCATCTGTCATCCTGATGGGACAAACCCGACGAGGGGAGCTCGCTAGGATTGCGGCCTTTAGGCTCTTGGAAAGGTATTAAGGAAATATAAGCTTTGTATTCTGAATGGGGATTCCTAATAAAAGAAAGGACGACAAGGATATCGTAATGGGCAGATCCTGTTATGAGACATGGCCCCATTGTAGGTTATGGTTTCACATATTTTTCAAGGTTCAGGCCATAGATTAGGGTTACAATAAAACAACTTGGACTTTGGTATAGGAAGGTAAAATAGAATGATGCAATAATTTTAAGGGAATATCTAGGGACAACCAAAGTTCAATTCTAAATGCTAGGTTCCACAAGGATTAAGATCTGATATGGAAATAAATCTAGCCAGGAGGTACATGATCAGGGGATGCCTACAAGCATATTTGAGGTTTCCAACTTGTTTACTAATTGGAATCCTTTCTCTTTGATTTCTTCCTATACTATGTGACCAACTGTATATCATATTCTGTTGAGGTGTGGTCTTGTTGAAGACTTAAAATAACAAAAGTATCTTTTAAAGAAAGTGACTTCATAAAAAACAACCCTATTCTTGCAACCACAACAATAATACACTTTTTTTTATCCAAGGAAGAGGATAACTGAAATCACGTTATAAATGTATATTCCTTCCTTCTTCCACTTTACATATGAAAGGAAAAAGAGTTGAGGCGAAAGGATTGTTCATAACAAAGAAATGATAAGAAGTAGTTTTCCTTTATCTCGACCTTTTTTGACTTACTTTCCACTATTATGAGGATAAATACGTCTGACTTTCTTATCTCTTTCATGGAAAATATAGGGCCTTCAATTTAGATCTAAATGTTAAGGACAAGTTCAACAAATTGCACATAATTTTCCAATAGTCATGTGTACCATAATAATGCCAAATTCCTAAAAGATACAACCCTAGATTCAAAGTACTTTCTATCTAACATACCTTTTACCAAGAGCCAATTAGTGAGGTAGATTATTTAATTGGCTATAAACTTCTAATTGGCCTTGGTTTAACCATAGGTTTACACACACACACAGACACCCATACACATATATATACCTAAATGTGTTCCTCATCCCTCTTTTCCCAACATTTATTTCCTGCCAACGAGTGCCCATAGCCCCGACGGAGTTTCCTTTGTACCGGCATAACCCCACTACCATTGAGCATTTATATCCTCGACGAGTTTACTTGCACTTCTCACACTATTAATAGTTATTTCAACTTCCTTTTATTTCAAGTTATTCTCACCCTTTTAGATTTTGTATATAGATATGCTTATGCAAATAGGGTGTGAATGAAGCAGTGTGGTATGAGAGTTGTTTTTATTTTCTGAGTAGATGTGATGTATTTCATAAATTAATTTATAGGAAAAACAAGGGGATCAGAACATCCCAGGAAATATCAATGGCTGAATTGAAAGATAAAAACCAATATGTACAAGTGGAAAGAAAGAGTTGAAGTTAACTAAATTGTGAAAAGAGAATAAAACTAATTAACTAAAACTTAAAACTGGAAAATCAGTCACCAAGATGACATGGAATCGGGTGAAAAGTAAGAAAGGACCCCATTAAGATGGGATAATCCTGGACCAACAATAGAGTATAAAGGAATCTGTATGCAACTCTAGGAATTTGGATAAGGGAAAAGATTCATTAGATAAACTCTGCACACAATATAAGGGCGTGTACCTATGATTTTTTTAGAACAAAGTGAATAATCAAGAGATCAAAAAATAAACAAGATAATGAAGAGGAGTGATCATGTAAACTAATACCCGATTGAGCTCCTTGTTCTAATGGGTTAGACCATTCCTGGGTGGAAACAAATTGGAATCTAGAAATGTTGAGAAGTAAAGTACAATAGATTTATGAGTAATATCTAACAAGAATGCACATCCTCTAAAACATTACTACCATGGATAAGGTTTAGGTGAAGCAAGGTTTTGGAAGTGCAATATTTCCCACTGATTACATTAAGGTATTCAAATCTTCTTTGATTATGAACTTGAAACACTCCAATGATTTTATCTTCCAAACCTGATAGGATAAAAGAAAAAAAATGTTCAAAGAAGAAGGAAAACTTACGTGTAGACCGAACCAAATGGCTGGATTGTAGAAATACAATCAATAAAAAATGTCGGTCATGAAAAGGAACATCAGTTTGTCTTGAAAAGAAAGCAACATCATAAAAAAATATCATGATCAAAATCTTTAGAGAATCATTTTCAGTGAAACCCAAGATAAAAAGTTAGGGGAGATAACTCAACCATTCAAAACAAAGCCCAATAACTAGATTCTCAGTGACTATATATTAATAAACAAATTTAGGAGATGAATGATTCAACAAAATGATAAAAAAAAATTCTGATCTAATTTTACCATGATATTTTATACCCACATGATGAAATAATTTAAATTCACCCCTCTACTTATAAACATAGTTTGATGGAAATGCTCAACAAAACCAATTTTCAATTTATTTATATGGAGTGACCTCTAAGCATATACACCTTGAGTGAATTTTTAGTACAATAATATAATTTCTGCAAGTGTATGTCCTTCAATCTTAGAATATGCATTAATATCCTATGTCAAGGTATTCATTTCCTCTGTGTCATCAAATGTGGACATTAATTCTCAACACCCAATTTATTGTGGCATTCCTCCGTGGTGAGGTAAGAGAACAATACCTTTTTATGGAGGAAATCAAATCAATCAAATATATAAGAAAAGCACTTGATGTTAGTAATTCTAGTTAACTTTATGAAAATATATTTATTGTGACATTCCTCCGTGGTGAGGTAAGACAGCAATACCTTTTTATGGAGGAAATCAAATCAATCAAATATATAAGAGAAGCACTTGATGTTAGTAATTCTAGTTAACTTTATGAAAATATACTTTTCATTAAGGTTGTTATATATCTCAGGTTTGACATTTTTCACTGATTAGTGAAATTAGTGCTAAATCAACAATCCATGTTGAGTTGATAAATAATGAGATGATTCCCAAAAATCTCTTGTAAAGAACTCAAAGAAGGCAACTTTATATTCACACTTCCCTAAGCTACCCAATTCTTCTCTAGGCATGCAAGGAGGAATGTCTTCAACTACTGTTTGTACTAGTCCTTGGGTAAACCTGCTATCATATGAGAAGAAGCCTAAAATTATTAATCTTGTAGTTCAAATAAAATTTCACTTTAAATGACCAACCCAAAAGTAATATTAATATGATGATAGATATTAGCATTAATCCTAGGCAAAAGGGAAAAAATATGCAAGGTTGTTCTTAAACAAGTCCATGCTCTGACATGTTGACTAAACATGAATTGATTTAGAAACATAGAGCCAATGCAGTCATTCAAGTATTAATTTTCTATTCATTTATCCAAATCTTACATCCTTGTTTATCAGGACTAATCATCGGGTATTTTCTCACAATATTTCTTTAGACACGTCGTTTTGTTCTTGACCTAGTTCATCAACATAATATATTAAAAGTAACTTGAATTTCATTTTAGCAATGAATTTATTTTCCCATGATATATGTAGGTTACAAATCCTCAATCACGCTCATAGGATAAATAAAAACTTGATTCAAAAGTCTAGTAACTCCA
>SNQJ01S0011271.1:6829-57142 GCA_010110895.2 Picea sitchensis | reverse complement strand
CAGTTGTACTTTCTATTTCTGTCTTGCTTTGAGCATATATAAGCTCAGCTATTTCCTATTGTTAGGTACTGCTGAATCTCTTCAGTTCTGTTCTGTACTTCTTCATACATTTGAATATACTATTCTTTTCTCTCTGCATTTCTTTGTCCTTCACAATTTATCACAAATGTGTGAGAACTAACATCGAACATATCTTAATAGAGTATGACGGTGGTTTCTGCATTTCTTATAGAACCATTCCTTGTCTAGTTTCTCGTGTGGATCAGATTTTTCATATGGCCGTGGATTCAACAATGGAAAATTTTGATCTCATCAATGGATGCACGCATCCCCAACATTTATTTCTGCATATATTTGTATACTAGCATAGCCGCTAACTCGTCGCTGAAAACGCCGAAAGGTATTGGCTGAAAACTCGTGTCCCCAATATAAAACGTATGTGGTAATCCGTAATAACTCCTGGTAATATGAAAAGTTTGGCTGCATGGTTTAATTCTACTTAATCATTTAAACGTGACATTTACATATCCTTATAGTAATTTTTTAATGTGATTAGGTAAATGTTAAAAAGTAAACATGTTAACGGATGCCTTGATAAATGCATAGCATAGCCATTAGATTAGGGTTTAAGGTTAAATAAAGTTAAAAGATCATTAATTGTGCCCATTGTCAATAGGTGTATGCCTTTGGGCTTAAAGATTAGGGTTTAAGGTTAAATAAAGTTAAAAGATCATTAATTGTGCCCATTGTCAATAGGTGTAAGCCTTTCGGCTTAAAGATTAGGGTTTAAGGTTAAATAAAGTTAAAAGATCATTAATTATGCCCATTGTCAATAGGTGTAAGCCTTTCTGTGTAAATATGGTTGTCCTCCATGTGAATAAAACCTTCATTAAAAAGAGATGTCTATTTTGGATAAAATCGCTAGAATTCACTATTTGTTGATCCTCTTCAACGATTTTTAAAATGAAATTGCGAAGAGAGAGGAAATCGAACTGAAATATAGCAAACTGAATACCTCCAAATCCTTTCGTTCGATAATTATTCCACTTTGTTTGAGATTGAATGCAAATCGTGTGTCGAGAAAAATTACCTCTATGAGAGTTCATGTTAATTACCGTTGTCAATATATTTTTCTAACGACATGACGGAAAGAACAATCCCGAGTTGGAGGATTTTCAGATATTTGATGGGATTTTGGCTCAATATTTTCGTCAATTCTAAGGATTTTCGAATCTCTGCCTCCTCCGCGTCTCTAATTTAGTGAGACAGAGGTTGGGAAACACATACCAGGGGATGTATTCATAGATATGGAGAACATGGTTATTGACGAGGTTCGAACCGAGGTATATCGGCAGCTCTTCCATCCTGAACAACTGATCTCGGGAAAATAAGACACCGCCAACGACTTTGGTCGTGGTCATCACACTGTGGGAAAGGAGATTGTGGAGCTCTATCTAGATCATGATCTGGTCTAGGTTCCTTTCTTTTGGAATGATTTTCGTTGGGCCATGAGTCTATCGTAGCACAATACCAACACTGTCGACTCCAAAAAGGCAGGTCAAAATGCTGCGTATCATATTTTAGAGAAGTCACAATGTTTGCTAGCCATGGCATCGCCTGAATTGCAACTGTGTTTTTCTCTGCTGCAAAACATGTTAAGTAACATAAATGCTTCAATTTTGCAGAAATGGTAACCACTTCTTACACAACCAATCGAAGGTGCCTTCCGTCTGCAACTGTGTTTCTTCAAATACTGGTGTAGGAACATTGATCACAAGCTCTTTCACAGCCTCTTTCTTGGTGAGCGCTGTAGCAGGTTTCTTCCTTGAATTACAATGTAACTGTGGGTGGAGATTCCAACATTTCTTCTCCCAATGGCCACTTAGATCACAATGACTGTAATAATTTCTTCGTGTTCCCTTCAATAAAATATCCTTGTCACGAGGACGTGAAAGAGTTTCCTTTTGCTTTGTCGCACTTCTCATGGACGTGCTCGTCTTCTTTACCCAAGTTTTCTTCTTGTGATTTTTGGCTACATCACGGTTAGAAGATCGAGTGCAAGAATGTGTATTGCAAGATTCATGCTTCTTAAAATCAAAGAAAGAATTTGAATGAACATGACCCTTACACCTTCCAGGCTTATTCTTGTTGTAGATCTAACGAGGACTAGGACTAGATGATTTGACTCCTGTCTTGGAATCCAATGATGTAGAAATGATTTTTGAAGTGGCTCTTGCTTCAACGGACTTTGAGCATTCTCCAATCTCCTCTTGACCATAGCCCAAACCTACAAATCGTGGCCTTTGTACCACCTCTAATGGATGAGTGATTCATTGGCCATGAATTCCAAGTCCACCTCCTTTGTATCCCATCTTTGTGAGGAGCTTCATGCCCACATTAGTTTCATACTGAGAGGAAATTGAACATGAAGAAGCATCATATACCTCGGTTTGAGTTTGTGCATCCATGGTAGAAGGCTCTTTGTCCTCCATTTGTTCACCATGCTGTAACTTAGACAAGGGATCATCTTTGGCTTGCAATTCGAGCTGCAATTCTTCAATAATTTCATTGAGGACTTCTCCATGAAGTTGAGATTTGTCTTGAAGCTCTTGCTTCTTTTCTTCTGCAACTTGCAAAAGTCTCCTCAACTCTGTTTTTTCATCTTGAATGTTGTGATTTATCTCTTCCAATTCTTGAAGTTTTTATGCTTGCTTCGCTCCTTTGACTATCCTGCAAAGCAGTCAACATGCTCTCATACCACTTGATATGAAAATGGAAAGTACTTACTCTACACAAGTTTTGAATCAAAAATAGTTTACTAAAGAATTATTTGCATAAGGATTAAAGGGCATATGAGTTCATTAATAACAATGCTTTTAAACATTAATACATAAAACATATGAACTCAAAATGGATAAAGCACATGAAAATACAAGAGAGAGACAACCGATGTTGATAATAGAGTTCACCCCTCCTAGGATACTCTCCGGACCCCCTTCAATTGGAATACAAATCACTTTCATTCATTCTTAAAACTATGTTGGGACCTTATCACAAGTGATTACATAAGAGATGCCTTCTCCTTCAATGAGGATTCAAGAAGACTACTCACACTAATAATTCTCCATACATCAAGAAGGATAATCCATTACATGAATAAGTCTCTCAATATTTAGGAGTATAGCACTATGGATTTCTAACTCTCCTCATTAATTCCTCATTAGTCTCCTTCTCCATGAATATGGCTCACATAAGGAATTATATAGTTTTTCCTCACTCACTCTTTAAAGAAGAGCATTAATTCCTAGATCCACAATAATAGAATCTAATTACAAAAGAGGAAAAACAAGATCCATAAAAGTAGGATCTCAAACTATCTTCAAGCACATAATGGGAAAAGTCTCAAAACCATCCAAAGACTCTTCAACCATGCCCTTGATTCTCTCAACCTACCAGTGAGAAAATTGGAAAATTGGTGTGAGGTGGTTTCTCACATAAAACCAATTTCCATAGTTACAATTTTAATGAAAAATATGGAAGTCTAATTTCCCTCACAGGTATTAATCATTTTACAAAAATAATTAAAAGCATGAGTTTTTCAAAATCTCATTTAAAGCATGATAAAATGAATGAGCATCTCACAAAGCATTAATCAAATAAAATTATAAATGCATGAGACTTATCTCACAAAGCATTAATAAAAATGCGTGACATTATCAAACTCATAAAAGCATAAATTCACCATTTTCACCACTTTGTCGCCAACTTCAAATCAACTTGGTGAATAAAGTAAAGTTCCTTCCATGTGTGGAGATTCGCCCGGATCAATGAGCCTCAAGTGATTTTTAGTGGATGTGATGATGCTCACGACTTTGTTGGGGTACTGTCTGAGGCAATATTCTTTCATTTAGTATGGAATATTTGTCTTATCAGATAGCCGATGGATTCAATATAATCTTTTAGTTCCTTGGTGACCTTTTAGAAATAGAAGAGGGATCTCGATTTAATCATGTATCTGATGTACAAAAATATTCCCCTTTGTGTGTAGTGTGGTCTTTCAGATGGGAAACAACTTGAGAACTCTTTTCCATTTTTTCCCTTTATTCCAATGCTTTGGGTGTTTCATTTACTTCCTTAGTGAAAAGGGTAGGTTATTAATATATTCTTCATAATTCCATCTCTCTGACAAGCCAATTATTATCTGAATTGATGATTTACAATTCAAGACATAGTTCTTTGATGCTAGTACTTAGCTATCACTGGTATGCTATCAAGGCGGATCCTGATTGTTAATCTATGAGCCTAGAAATTAGTCCTACACGCATTTGGAAGTTTGATCGTAAGGTTTTTATATTGTTTCTCCTTCCCCAAATAATTTGTGAGCAAATCCATTGACGACATGGACTATGGCGCATATGGTAACCTTTTAGAACCTAAGAATTGTCACACACGGGACCCAAAAATAATAAATTAATGATCCCCAAGATAGATGAAAATAATAGGTGAGGAACGATGTTATCTGATGATCTCATCAAAAGGTGTCAAGTGGTAAGCATCCTTTGAATGAGTCAGAGGAATTCCTTCCGATAGGAAATTTTTTGAAGACGCAACGAGAAGTGGAAACCCAATAGGATTTTTAGGAGAACATGCCTGAAAGGATTAATGAAAAGGTGTGATACAATGGTGTTTGAGAAGCGGGTAATCCGATAACTTTTTGGAAGAGAGAAATCCAATAGGGATATACTGATAGGTGATAGGTTTGTTGTATCCAAATTCAATGGAGGATAGAACACCTTAGTGTGACACATCATGTGGACACGTTGATGTCACATCACCATCATGAGGAAAGACCCATATGATGATAATGAATCCGATGCCATCCCAGATTGGTGATGTGGATAGCGCTGGATAGGCGAATGTGATAAAGAGTAGTCAAGTAGGCTTATTGGATCGAGAAAAAATCAAAGTAAAAACTCACAAGGTGATATGAGAACCTGATAGGTTGGGTCCGATAGGGTTTCAAAATCTGATAATAGTGATAAAAAGGAAAACCTAAAATATCACGACTAGTACAGTTGTGAATGGATGAAATTGTTTGTTGATTGAGCAGTTCAGGTCGTTGATTTGAGAAAAGAATAAACAAGAAGGAAGGAGTTGGGCATGATGGTTCCACCCAATAGAGAAAAATATGATAGGGTTTCAGGCCTTGGGAATCGACAACTTGAAAAGGGAACCCATCTGTCATCCTGATGGGACAAACCCGACGAGGGGAGCTCGCTAGGATTGCGGCCTTTAGGCTCTTGGAAAGGTATTAAGGAAATATAAACTTTGTATTCTTAATGAGGATTCCTAATAAAAGCAAGGATGACAAGGATATCGTGATGGGCAAATCCTATTATGAGACATGGCCCCACTGTAGGATATGGTTTCATATATTTTTCAAGGTTCACGCCATATATTAGGGTTACAATAAAACAACTTAGACTTTGGTATAGGAAGGTAAAATAGAATGATGCAATAATGTTAAAGGAATATCTAGGGATAACCAAAGTTCAATTCTGAATGCTAGGTTCCACAAGGATAAAGATCTGATATGGAAATAAATCTAGCCAGGAGGTATAGGATCAGGGGATGCCTACAAGCATATTTGAGGTTTCCAACTTGTTTACTAATTGGAATCCTTTCTCTTTGATTTCTTCTTGTGCTATGTGACCAACTGTATATCATATTCTGTTGAGGTGTGGTCTTGTTGAAGACTTAAAATAACAAAAGTATCTTTTAAAGAAAGTGACTTCATAAAAAGCAACCCTATTCTTGCAACCACAACAATAATACACTTTTTTTTATCCAAGGAAGAAGATAACTGAAATCACGTTATAAATGTATATTCCTTCCTTTTTCCACTTTACATATCAAAGGAAAAAGAGTCGAGGCAAAATAATTGTTCATAACGAAGAAATGATAAGAAGTAGTTTTCCTTTATCTCGACCTTTTATGACTTACTTTCCACTATTATGAGGATAAATACGTCTGACTTTCTTATCTCTTTCATGGAAAATATGGGGCCTTTAATTTAGATCTAAATGTTAAGGACAAGTTCAACAAATTGCACATAATTTTCCAATAGTCATGTGTACCATAATAATGCCAAATTCCTAAAAGATATAACCCTAGATTCAAAGTACTTTCTATCTAACATACCTTTTGCCAAGAGCCAGTTAGTGAGGTAGATTATTTAATTGGCTATAAACTTCTGATTGGCCTTGGTTTAACGATAGGTTTACAAACACACACACACACACACACACACACACCCATACACATATATATACCTAAATGTGTTCTTCATCCCTCTTTTCCCAACATTTCTTTGCTGCCAATGAGTGTCCATAGCCCTGACGAAGTTTCCTTTGTACCAAACAAGTATAACCCCACTACCAATGAGCATTTATATCCTCGACGAGTTTACTTGCACTTATCACACTATTAATAGTGATTTCAACTTCCTTTTATTTCAATTTATTCTCGCCCTTTTATATTTTGTATCTAGATATGCTTATGAAAATAGGGTGTGAATGAAGCAATGTGGTATGAGAGTTGTTTTTATTTTCTGAGTAGATGTTATGTGTTTCATAAATTAATCTATAGGACAAACAAGGGGATCATAACATCCCAGGAAATATCAATGGCTGAATTGAAAGATAAAAACCAATATGTACAAGTGGAAAGCAAGAGTTGAAGTTAATTAAATTGTGAAAAGAGAATAAACCTAACTAACTAAAACCTAAAACTAGAAAATCAGTCACCAAGATGACATGGAATCAGGTGAAAAGTAAGAAAGGACCCCATCGAGATGGGATAATCCTGGAACAACAATAGAGTATAAAGGAATCTTTATGCAACTCTAGGAATTTGGATAAGGGAAAAGATTCATTAGATACACTCTGCACACAATATAAGGGCCTGCACCTATGATTGTTTTAGAACAAAGTGAATAATCAAGAGATCGAAAAATAAACAAGATAATGAAGAGGAGTGATCATGTAAACTAATCCCGATTGAGCTCCTTGTTCTGATGGGTTAGACCATTCCTGGGTGGAAACAAATTGGAATCTAGAAATGTTGAGAAGTAAAGTACAATAGATTTATGAGTAATATCTAACAAGAATGCACATCCTCTAAAACATTACTATCATGGATAAGGTTTAGGTGAAGCAAGGTTTTGGAAGTGCAATATTTCCCACTGATTACATTAAGGTATTCAAATCTTCTTTGATTATGAACTTGAAACACTCCAATGATTTTATCATCCAAACCTAATAGGATAAAAGAAAAAAAATGTTCAAAGAAGAAGGAAAAATTATGTGTAGACCGAACCAAATGGGTGGATTGTAGAAATACAATCAATAAAAAATGTCGGTCATGAAAAGGAACATCAGTTTGTCTTGAAAAGAAAGCAACATCATAAAAAAATATCATGATGAAAATCCTCAGAGAATCATTTTCAGTGAAACCCATGATAAAAAGTTAGGGAAGATAACTCAACCATTCAGAATAAAGCCCAATAACTAGATTCTCAGTGACTGGATCTTAATAAACAAATTTAGGAGATGAATGATTCAACAAAATGATAAAACAAATTTCTGATCTAATTTTACCATGATATTTTATACCCACATGATGAAATAATTTAAATTCACCCCTCTACTTATAAACATAGTTTGATGGAAATGCTCAACAAAACCAATTTTCAATTTATTTATATGGAGTGACCTCTAAACATATACACCTTGAGTGAATTTTTAGTACAATAATATTCTGCAAGTGTATGTCCTTCAATATTAAAATATGCATTAATATCCTCTTTCAAGGTATTCATTTCCTCTATGTCATCAAATGTGGACATTAATTCTCAACACCCAATTTATTGTGACATTCCTCCGTGGTGAGGTAAGAGAGCAATACCTTTTATGGAGGAAATCAAATCAATCAAATATATAAGAGAAGCACTTGATGTTAGTAATTCTAGTTAACTTTATGAAAATATACTTTTCATTAAGGTTGTTATATATCCCAGGTTTGACATTTTTCACTGATCACTAAAACTAGTGCTGAATCAACAATCCATGTTGAGTTGATAAACAATGAGATGATTCCCAAAAATCTCTTATAAAGAACTCAAAGAAGGCAAATTTATATTCACACTTCCCTAAGCTACCCAATTATTCTCTAGGCATGTAAGGAGGAATGTCTTCAACTGTTGTTTGTACTAGTCCTTGGGTAAACCTGCTATCATATGAGAAGAAGCCTAAAATTATTAATCTTGTAGTTCAAATAAAATTTGACTTTAAATGACCAACTGAAAAATAATATTAATATGATGATAGATATTAGCATTAATCCTAGGAAAAAGGGAAAAAATATGCAAGGTTGTTCTTAAACAAGTCCATGCTCTGACATGTTGACTAAACATGAATTGATCTAGAAACATAGAGCCAATGCAGTCACTCAAGTATTAATTTTCTATTCATTTATCCAAATCTTACATCCTTGTTCATGAGGACTAATCATCAGGTGTTTTTTCACAATATTTTTTTAGACACGTCGTTTTGTTCATGACTTAGTTCATCAACATAATATATTAAAAGTAACTTGAATTTCATTTTAGCAATGAATTTATTTTCCCATGATATATGTAGGTTACAAATCCTCAATCACGCTCATAGGATAAATAAAAACTTGATTCAAAAGTCTAGTAACTCCACTTACCATCGTATTTATCTCCCTTGATGTTCATGATAATGATGCAAGTTATTCGTGTGATTATCTTTAATGTCCTAAAAGGCAAGAGGAAACTATTAATGTCATGGAGGGATTCAAGACCTTATAATTTATGATAATTGAAGAGTTAATTCTTGACATGATGGAAAAATGTATGAGATCGATCTTATAAAGTTCTCAAGTGTGTCTCCAATAGACAAAAGACTAGTTTACTTCCCTGAAGCCACATATCACGTAGAATTTTGAGAAGATTTGAAACCTATGAGAACATAGTATGTCTCTTTGTAAGATAGGTTTTTCATCAAAGGATTAAGTATAGAACCTAATCCAAGTTGGAAAACTTAAACTCTGTCTAGTGTTATTATCTTAGATTCATGGAATTCTCAAAAGCACTAAGTTCACTAGATTCATATGTTACATTCCACAAGGATTTATATTATGAAAACTTATAATTTAGGCTTAAATGAAAAGAAAAGTTGGAAATTCTAGGTCCACAATTTAGAAATTGCATTGATAGTTTCAACTATGGTATTTACAACCTCAAGCATTTGAAAAATTTCAACATTCTTGTAGTGATTATATAAGAGAATAAACTAAGCCATGACAAAATTTAAATTAATTAACCATATGACCAGAATAATTGATCCAAAATCAACAAATCTAAAGGATGGAAAGAAGCTTCCCAAGAAAATATAAAGTTTGAAAGCTACATTGATTAGGATTGGGTTTAGATATTTATTCAACCATCTGAGTTTGTGAATAAAATAATTAACCCTAGGAAATACTTATGAAAGAGATTTCAGCAAAAATATTCATACATTAGTGTTTCCCCAAAATTTCAAAACATGACCAAACAATGTGAAAGACTACTCTTGGCTACAATATATAAGGAAAGACTTGAATCAGACAACTGCAAAATTGATGGGTAAGATTAAGTTTGAAAAACTGACTCCATAAAGAAAAGGATTTTCACAATCAGTAATATTAAAGGAAAATTCAGGGACAAAACTAATTAAATTCCATGAACCGAAAACTTAATTGAAAGGAATTAAATTGATCTACAACTGAATTTTATGAAAATCAATAATGAAGGCTTTAGTGTATGGGATATATTTATGGAGAGAGTGATGTATTGTCTTCTCACACATAATCCTTCACAACTAAATTTATTGAAAGCCAAAATAAAAAATACAGACAATGGCTACGTAAGGAAAGATGACATAATTTTATCATACTCCTATCCTATGCTACACTGGATAGAAATGAACTACATGAAATCATAATTCCAATGCAACCAATCATGTAACTCCAACGCTGCAATAAATGTTCATGGAAAATTAATAGCAAATCTTAGAGTAATAATATATGACAAATAAACAATATTAAATAAAGTAAACCTCTATTCACCATAAAACAGATAACATTGTTATTATTCATGGGAAATCTGATTAAGTAAGACCCCTCCATCTAGGCTTCAATTCTATCACAAAATCTATCACGACTGTCAGAGGATTGATGGAGGGGGTTCATAAGAAACTAACATACCAAATGAGAACCATGTAGGAAATATGCAAGGAGTTAATATTGTGAGAAAGTTTCAGTGGTGACATGATCATTAACTCTATAAGGAAAGAAAAAATAATGAGAGCCTAACTGATCCAGATAGATATCGGTGGCCACCCACCTTTTCCAACTGGCTCAAAACAATTTTCTGACNTAATATTCTAAATTAATAATCTTTTTATTCTAACTTTATAAACTATGATAATTGTATTTTGGATTATCTAACAAAATAGTCCCAGGGTGATATGCTAAGTCAAAATATCAGAGCAATATGTCGTAGTCGATAAGATTTGACTTTCCAGTGAGAAGTCAATGGAGACCTTCCACACTGGCGCAAGTAAATAACAAAGATATAGATGATATTGAGACAACTTTTGAAAACTAGGAAGGATGACATAGATGGTCAATAAACAACTAAGGAATGTCCGATGTAGGATACAACATCCCTTGAACATAAGCACAACACAATTGTGACTTGGGAAAGAATTGACACAATGTGAAATAGTGATATAAACCCATGACGTGGGAGGCATAAATGAACTCTCCATAATAATTGGAAGAGTAACTAGCTCGAGGAGTAATAAAACTAAAAAATCAATGTATAACTTCCTAAGGCCATACTAAACCCAACTTGTTGAGTGATTGACAAAAGCTTGGTGCTTTTTTCAAGGGTGACATAAATCAGGACAACTACCATAAAAACAAAGATATTACTTCTTTATCCCCTCTCTCTTTTTTATAATATTTTTTTTTTGTCTTTTTCATATTATTAAAGCATGAAAAGGAATAAAATAATTATGTTTTATAGTTGAGGAAATGAGTTTCACGGAGGAGAAAACTAGTTCCAAGTGCAAGGAACATACCTTTATAATATGCAAGCATGTTGTGCAGGATATGGAGACTCTTTAGGATGTTTCCTCCAAGTATACAAGGTTATAGGTTATAGAGGAAACAAATACAAAGGAAATAAGATTAAGAGAATGTAGGGGCATTCAGAAATAAAAGGAAAATTGAACCAACATTAGGCTCAAAAGTGTAAGCAACGACATGCAATGATCTCAATGCAACTCAAAACATAAAAGTGTAGGATCCCCATAGGTAAAGGCTATAAAATGATTGAGAATAATTCATGTGGCTTAATATCAAAGTTGTGGTGGGACTAAGATGGATCCCGAGCCTATGAAAATACTTCAACATGGGTGCCAAACTACAATTAGGGTTCTAACCAGGGCACCCATGAACGATATGCTCTACCATTCAAATTACAACGCCTTTTAAATAGAAATAAGGCTTCATGTCACAACTTGGTGTGGTCAATCCTAATGTAAAAATAGACAAGGAAATTGTTAATGCACAATGCAAGGTGGCGAGCCTAAACTATACGCTAGTTCCAAGATCCTTACATGTCGACATGGACCAGTTTTCGCTGAAAAATGCTCATAAAAGGTATAACACCTTTGTTGCAACTGAAATAAAGAAACCACAAACTAAAACCAAAACTTGTTGAGAATTATTCGTCACAAATATTAATAATAAAATGTCAAATAGGAAACTTATACTACGTAAAAGTGGGTAAAAAAGTAACTAAATAGGTGAAAAGGTGAGCTTTTACCAAGCTATTTGTCATTTTTACCAAACCCTTGTTTTGAGCCCAAATTGCCAACAAACTTGTGGTTTATATTATGGGAGATTATACCATTAGAATTTATTTTTTTAGGACCAGGTAGTTCATCATCCCATTCCCTTCATTTTAGTCCTTTTCATGTCAATGTTTTTGCAAAATCTAGCTAATGGAGACACCTTTTAGAAGTGGTAATGCACACTCACGTCTTCTCCTCTCACATGGTGTTAGTAAATGGAACTACATGCACTATTCAAGAGGAAAAGGAGTGAGTAATAAATCTTGTCCTCAAGAAAAGGAGAAAGTTCCCCTAAAAGTGGTGAAAAATGGCCTCTAACTTGCTCAAATTTGTTGAATTTTTGTAAATGTCAATCACTTGGAGAGGGAGGGAACAAGAGGAAGCGGATTCCTTGGTTTTTGTTGATATATAGGTGATGAATTCACTCTATGATTGTGGAATACTCAAGTTTTTATACATCCCAATCATGCGATCTCAAAAACAATTGTTGTAGCTACTGATAAGATATTGGGATTTCAACCGATATTCATTTATGATAGTTGATGAACCCATGAAGATATAAGTTGAATAAATAAAATTCATTGTAGGATTATCTTAGCATGGGGCACCATTTAACCTAAAAGGAGGCAAATGAGGTAGAGGCTTCTTGACTATTCAATAGTACACAATCACTTATTTCTTCGCGAGAACTCAAAAGATGAGCTCTCAAGTTCCAACAAACAACAAAGAGAATTTGAGTCTTAATATCATCCTTCTTGTGATATATCAAAAAGATGGATCCATGATGCAACACCTAGCCTCATGTCCACTATACTATGTGGTAGAGTGTCTGTGACCTATGGTATTTGATTGGTGCATGGGGCTTCTAAACAACATGAAATACCACTTGACATAGTGCAATATGGGATGTTAGATTTTTTTTGGTTATGGTAGTATCTTGTGCACATTATTCCTAGAGAAAGTTCCAACAATACATCCACACATTTCACTCACCCAAGCTGGGATACAGTAGCCCAAGATGGTCCAATGGGAGGATCTTATGCACATACTTAGGAGTGGATGAGTGACCAGTAATTTCAATGAGGACATGTTTGATTGGTGGTCTCACCAAAAAATTTCCATTTATGACTACCCACATGCCATATTGTAATTCTAGATATATCCATAGTACCACTACCCGAGATGTCTCTTGGGGTGACATCAATAAGTACCAATGTTTTTAAAATTTCAAATTATTATTATTATTATTATTTTATATAATTTTATGAATAAATGAGAGACAATTTTTTGGTGTGGAGTGTAAAAACAAATATTATGATGTGATGTAGGAGAATCACTCCAACTCAGCTACACATCAACAACCAGTGCAACAACGCACATGGAGGGAGCCAATTTCAAGGAGAGAGAAGAGCCAACTTTCTCAATTTTGAGTTTAAATCTCATATTTAAGTGTAATTGATCCAGGTGGATATCGGTGGCCACCCACCTTTTCCAATTGGTTCAAAACAGTTTTCTGGCAATTTTGGTAATTTACTATTTTTAGCAGTTTTTAACTTCCGTGGCCATTTTGAGGGCCTACATGAAGGTTTTTTCGAATCGAGATTCTCAATGATATCCAAAGGCTCTTATTGATCCCCCCTAAATGAATATCCTTGACGATAGCTTTCCAATGAGCTATTGTGCACTGCAAACAAATATCATATGCCAAGGTTACGTCCCCGGGAAGTTGATACACCAAACTACCCAAAACAGGGTCCACAAAACTGTTGGCTTTTCATCTTCCAGGGTTAGGGTTTTAGATTTTCTTTATGATAAAAAAGGCCTTTAGAGACTCATTGTAAAATCATCTTCTTGCGAATGCGAGTTGTGGACACATGTCTTCTCAGAAATAAGCTGCCACCATTCTAGCAAGTCTTTCACTATGTATTTTTACAGTCTTTGTACATTTTCACTCATTAATAGAAAATTGTGTATTACTGTATCTCTGTGTTTATGGTTGCTTCTCTGATATATTTTTGTTATATTATTGGATATCCGAGATATCTATGTACATTGATTTATTATATCTCTGGTTTCATTTCGTGTCGAAAATAATCCGGATCAGTGGTATCAGAGAAGGCTTCTCTTGATCACTTTTTTATTTCAGTGCATGTCCCCGACGAGGTCCAAGTATAGAAAGTTGGGTCTCGAGATTTTCTCTCTTGAAGACAATCACTCTCGCATGCCCAAGAAACCCTCCATGGCGGAAGAAAAGAAAGATGATGGAGTAGACGATTCTATCAATCTGTTGCTTGAGAAAGGTCTCATGCTACAGAGGGATGCAATGATGGAAAATTTTTCCCACATCCTTCAACACCTGCTGATAGAAACATGCACATATTCATCAAACAACCACTTTGGAGGAACCTCTCCTTTCAAGGTACAGGTTAATTTTGATATTCCTGTATTTGAAGGTCAGATAGATGCAGATGCCCTAGACAAATAGTTAAATCTGTTAGAAGGTTATTTCTCTATTCAGAATTTTTCCGATAGGGAAAAGATCACCTTCACACTCCTTAAATCTCTCCCCCATGTCAAACATTGGTGGAAAACTTACTGCGAGCAAATTTCCATAGAGGAGTCTGGAATATATGGGGTCGAGCCCACTTGGGATTTTTTTGTGGATGCGGTAAAGGAACAATATTACCCTGTTGGAAACTATGAGGACCAGTACATGAGATGGACCACACTGCAGAAAGAGAGGGGACAAGAAGTTCCAAAGTTCACCAATACCTTCCATACCTTGCACACCAAGATGGGTATCAAAGACTCCAAATGAAATTTGGTTCTGAAATACCACGGGGATCTACACAGATACATCCAAACTAAAATGAATTTTTTGGATATCTCATCACTCGGTGCTGCTTATCGATATGATGTTAAAATCTAGAAGAAATTTAAGCACCAGAACAAATGGTAGTTTGGGTTTACAAATATGCAACAACCAAAGTATGATAAAGACGACCCTAACAAATAGTCTCCCGAAAACTGGTCCAAGCCACAGGAAAAGAAGGGTCATGGGAAGAAAAAGAAGGACACCATAAAATGGTGCGATTTCCAAAAATTTCCATGCCACAATACCGAGGAATGTCACTCAAAACAGTCATTGGTGGACGAGATCAAAGACAAGGAGCCGAACCCTGATTACAAATCTGATTATGAAAATACTGGTAAAAGACAAATCATCGACACAGACCCCACTACTATTGTCGTGGTCGAAGCAATTCAACTAGAAGAACCAACAGATCCTGAAGAGAGGGAGCACCTTATTCATTCCCATATGTGGGTGAATAGGACTCTGTTGAATTTTATTTTTGATAGTAGAAGCCAGAAGAACCTCATCTCAGCAGAGGTCGTCAAACAGTTAGGATTGTCGATAACACCACACCCACATCCATACAAAATTAGGTGGCTTTGTCGGGACGAGATATCTGTGTCAGCCGACAATGTCGATTTTCATACGGCATCCATCCCTTCAAGGATGAGGTATTATGTGATGTTTCCCTACTGGATGTCTGTGATGTTCTTTTGGGCCAACCATATATGTGGAAGCGCCATACTATTTATGAGTCTCGACCCCACAGTGTCATTTTTTCTCTGGGGGGTCATCTCTACAAAATACCATAGGTATTTCCGACTACTAGTCCAACTAAACAGTGCTGCAAGGTAGTATCTCATACTACAAAATTAAGCTTCTTCACAATCTATTCAAAATGTTAACAGAAGGATACTGCAACCACTACAGCCTCAGCCCAAGCACCTTCTATCCAACAGATGCATGTTGACAAGATTGCAACAAAGTGTAAAGATTCCTTCTACACATAGGAATCTCATGTATTTAGACTAGTTAAAAAGGTACAACCCTTCCATCCACATTTTTGTGACAACCTTCAACAAGCTAAGCAATGCAACTTCTCCAACAAGGCAAGCAACTCATCAAGATGCATATTCAACAAACGCTTTTCCCTCTCCCCCGAGAACTCAATGCAATGGAGACCATTGATTCCTAAGGAGGGAGGATTGATATAGGAGGATATTGGTGGCCACTCACCTTTTTCAACTGGCTCAAAACAGTTTTATGGAAATTTTGGTAATTTACTATTTTTAGTAGTTTTTAACTTCTGGGGCCATTTAGAGGGCCTAAATGAAGGTTTTTTGGAATCAATCTTCTCAATGATAACCAAAGGCTTTAATTTATTCCCCTAAATGAATCTCCTTGACTATACCTTTCCAATGAGCTATCGTGCGCCCCAAACAAAGATCGTATGCCAAAGTTATGCCCCCAGGAAATTGATACATCAAACTACCCAAAACGGGGTCCACAAAACTGTTGGATTTTCATCTTCCAGGGTTAGGGTTTTGGATTTTATTTATGATAAAAAATTCCTTTGGAGCCTCATTGTAAAATCATCTTCTTGCGAATGCGAGTAGCTGACACATCTCTTCTCAGAGATAAGCTGCCACCATTCTAGCGAGTCTTTCACTTTGTATTTTTACAGTCTTTGTACATTTTCACTCATTAATAGAAAATCATGTATTACTGTATATATGTGTTTATGGTTGCTTCTATGATACATTTTTGTTATATTATTGGATATAAGAGATATCTATGTAGATTGCTTTATTACATCTCTGCTCTCATTTCGTGCCGAAAATAATCTGGACCAGTAATTAATTTTTGTAAGGCTCGAGAAGGGATGAGTTATTGTAATATGTGAGGATGAGTGTAAAGTCGCCTTTAATGGCTGGAAATAGATGATATATATCTGATTTGGACTAGATGTGAATTAAATGTAATTTAATGTAGGTAGGTGGAGGAAGGATCGAGAATCCCCTCTTTTTGTAAAATGATCATTGTATTGAAAATTCATTAGGAAGATTAAAGAGTAGAAGGAGAGTAGGAGAGAATAGTAGAGAAGGAGAGAAAGTGATGAGACTCTTTTGCAGTCCAGCCTTGTATACAATGTAAAGACCATTCAATTTTAATACAAAAAAAAATAGATTTCCCTACATATGAGTTTCTGTTTGTTTATCTGTGTGATGAATGTGTTTTTTGAATGTTTACTGTGCATATGTATGAATGCCAGGAATGTATGTATGTTTTCCTTTGCAGGAATAGATAAAATTCTCTACCTGTAGGTTTCTGAGTGTTTCTGGGCTCTCACGGTTGTGCAATGAGTGCATGTTAGAGCTATTAGAAAACTATAAAAGGCATGCACAAGAACTCGTTCAGGAGTTCTGTGAGGAGCGTTCCAGGTGGGCACACCAGAATCGTTCTCAAGTTCAAAAGAGGTAGTGCAAGGAGTGTACATCAGAGTTACTGAATACTCTGAGACCCGAGCACAAGGAGTGCATTGATGAGTATTTAAAGTTCAAGACTCAAGGAGAGTTGAGTGGAAGGAGTGTACATAGACAACAGTTTGTCGAGTGTTGATCAGGCTTACGAAAGCGAGCACAAGAAGTGCACCAGAGGCCAAGTTTTTCAAATTGCAAAGCTCAGGAGAAAGAGTGTCGGGTTTCCAGGAGGGCTAAAGGATTTGTTGGAGGAGCAGACGGCCAAGTCCCTTTGAAACCCCGAGGAATTAGAAAATATCAAGCGAGACAGTGTAATTGGGCACATATTCCTTCCAAGGTGTGCATAGGTTGATACCCCTTTAGGTTCTGAGTTCGAAAGGAGCGCAAGGAGTGTGAAGACAATTGATTTGAAGCAAAAAATTAGAGGACAATGAGCATAAGGAGTGCGAGGGTGACTTCATTAATTCCATAGGATAAACCCTGCAGTGGAGGAAGTCAAAGGTTGAGCCTTTGAGAAATTGAGAGATCCTTCATTGGAAGGAAGGTGAAGTCACGACAGAGGTGAATCTACAAAAACCGTTGGATTGGTTGCGGAAACAAATCTGGACCATCAGATCTAAGCCTAGAAAGGAGGCGAAGCGCGTAACAATGGAAAAATAGATCCAAGCTGTCGGATCTGAGTGAGAGGATCGAGAGTCATTTGATCCAGGTAAGGAGCATGGTTGTTAACCATTGAATTCCTTTAGACTTCATGAGTTCGGTGATTTTTGTTTGTTCATCATAAAGGAGACAAATCTCTCGAAGTCCAAAAGACCGAAGTAAAATTTGGGCTATTGGAAGTAGAGGACATGTGTCCGTAGATCAGAGTTGGTCCGAAAGTTCGGCTGTACAACGATTTTTGAAGTGTAATCGCAAAAGAGTGCAAGTTCCCCAAAGCTTCGAAGCCTGGAGCAGATCCTGGCCATTGGTTCCACGTGCATGTGGCAACAGATTGAGTGTGGTTCATAATTCGTGAATCTGGAAGATGTCGGGTGTATTGTGGTTTGAGTTGAGGACTCCTGAAGCTCCGAAGTCTGGAGAAAATATTGACCGTTGGTGTCAGGGCCACGTGTCGTTAGGTCATGTGTTTGAAGACTTGACACTCTGAAGGAATCTGGAGTGTGAATTTTTTCGGTCAAGAACTCTCGAAGGTTGAAATCCATCTCGAACGTCCATGATCAGGGACATGTGTCGGTGGATATCAAGGGTTCAAAGTTTGGCATATTGTGGGTGTGAAGTGATTTGGGTAAAGAAATCTCGAAGGCCTAAGTCCATCTCAGCCGTCCATTTGCGAGGACACGTGGAACGTGGATCGTGACTCCTCGCTACTTCAAAGTTCAATGATCTTGGGAGTTGTGTGTGTTAGCAAATTAGAACTTCCGAAGCCTGGTATTCCGAATAGATCACAGTCGTTAGTTGTTGAGAGATCATGGACCATTGTATCTGTGAGTCTACAGATATTCCGCCAGTTCGACATTTGGAGGATTTTTGTATTGTGCAGTGAAGAGCTCCAAAGTCCCAGAGCCCAGAGTGATTTTAGACCATAGATCTAGGATAGAGTGGGACCATTGATCCCCAAGCCTATATGGAAGTTTGACATTCGCATATTCAAGAGGATGTGTAGGTTTTTTTGTGGAAAGATCTGAATCCTAGAGCATGGAGAAAATAAATATTGTCGATTGGAGGCATATGTCAGCCAGTTGATCCACAAGTTTGGAGTTTGGCATTCAGAGGTGTTGCAAATTTTAGCAGGGGAAAATCCCGAATCCCAGAGTCTTGAAGTTGTCTTTGAACTGTAGATGAGTTCGCGGTTTATGGGCCATTGATCTCGTAATTATTCGGGTGCTCGCCTGTTTGGTGTTTGAAGAAAATTGGAGTGTAGTTTGTTAAGACTCCCGGAGCCCAAAGTTCTGGAGCACCAAAATAACACCTATTAGCTAGGCGCCTAGTTTTAAGCCCATGGTCATATGCGATTACCTCCAAAATGAGAGGGTTAGTGCCTGAATTTGATGTTGAAGGTTTGAAAGGGATTAATAAAAGTTCACGCGGGTCTCTGTTGGACCTGCATGAATATTTAGAGGGCTTGTGTGCATTTGGAAGGGGTTCAACAAGAGCCTGAGAGATAATTCATCTCCTTTGTGTGAACAATCCTAGACCTAGAGGTTGTGTGAACCCCTAGGAGTGGTGGGGGTTTGCATCAAGTGGTATCAGAGTGTTTTTTTTTTTTTTTCTATAGACAACATNAGGAGAAGAAGATAGAGTGTTGATGGTCTGTGTGTGAAGAAATGTTCACCAGTATGCAATAGGAAATGAACTTTCTAGGAGGTGATGGTAAAGAGAAGATGGCCACTGAAGACCATAGACAAGGTCGAAAAGGAGATCGAAAATAGATGAGCCAAGAGGAGATGAACAAAGAGCTCAAGGAGACCCGAGAGATGCTTGACAGGTTGAAGCAAAAAATGTAGTAAGGAAGTTGGAGGTATGAGTGGCCCATGAAGCAGAAGGTGAAGTGGCCTATCCAACAGTTGATTTCCAGGGAGCAGAAGAAAATATTGAGGAGGTGGCTGAGGCAAGTGGAAACCCTCAGTGACCCAGAGGAGGAAATGGTTTACATCTGTGAACCAGAAAGTGGAGAGAGCCTCGGTAATGAGGAAGAGAGATCAACTGGAGATATCACAGATTTCTAGGAGGGAAATAAGAAGAGATTAGTCGAAGATATCGCACACTGCCAGGAGGGAAGAAAGGGAAATTCAGGTTGCTAGGTGGGCAGGGAAGAGGAGATGATACCGTTTAAGAGTCTAATGAACTCAGAGAAGATTTCAGATCATCAAGGAACGTTGATAGGAGAGGAGGAATATCATAGGTGCGTTTTGATCATTCGAGGAATCTGTGTATTCCTACCAAGCATCCCAATAGAGGCCAGTGCATGTATAAAGGAAGAAATACATCCAATAGATTTTGTCGGGTAGAAGGAGAAGGAGAAGACATTGAAACATGCCCAAGAAATGGGAAAAGAAAATCATTCAGTGGAATTTCTCATAAATTGTAGCAAGGGAGATGAACAAAGGATAATTGCAGAATTGGAACCTGTAGCAGGAGAGAGAGAAAAAAACAACATGGATTTTGATGATCTATGTGAAGAATTGGAGGCCCTAGGGGAAAGAATAATAACCTATAGTGGACTCATCCAATAGGTTAGGTTATAGATTGATGAAGAGGAGATGCCAACCCATGGACCAACTGGACAGGGAGATAGAGGAGATAAGGAGGTTGATGCCAGAGTCATCAAAGAAGACAATCAACAATAGGTGGAGGATGATAAGAGGATAGTCTGCAACAAAAACATGACAACAACAACAACAACAACAACAATGACAAGGCAAAGGAGTAGGTGGACTACTCCTAGTCAAAGTTTCAAACCCATGAGGATATCAACAATAGTAGCAAAGGAGACATGAGTAGGAGCTCATGATTTTTTTCAGCATGGGAGTATGATGCAGGAGCATCGCTCCAAATCAGTAGTGCATCAACAACCAGCGCAACAATGCACATGGAGGGCACGAATTTCAAGAGGAGAGAAGCGCCAACTTTCTCAATTTTGAGTTTAAATCTCATATTTAAGTGTAATTTATTTTTACAAGGCTTGAGGAGGTCTGATTTATTGTAATATGTGAGGATGTGAGTAAAGTTTCCTTTAATGGTTGATAGTATATGATCTAGATATGATTCAGACTAGATGTCAATTAAATGTAATTTAATGTAGGTAGGTGGAGGAAGGCTCGAGAAGCCCCTCTTTTGTAAAAGGATCATTCTATCAAAAATTGATTAGGAAGATTATAGAGTAGAAGGAGAGTATGAGATAATATGAGATGAGAGGAGAGAAAGAGCCGAGACTTTGTTGCAGTCTAGCCTTGTATACATTGTAAAGACCATTCATTTTTAATACAAAAAATAAAGATTTCCCTTCATATGAGTTTCTGTGTGTTTATATGTGTGATGAATGTGTTTTCTAAATGTTTATTGTGCATATAATGTATGAATTCCAGGAATGTATGTATGTTTTCCTTTGCAGGAATAGATAGAATTCTCTATTTGTAGGTTTATGAGTGTTTATGGGCTCTCACAGTTGTGCAAGGAGTGCACCTTAGAGTTGTTATAAAAATCTAAAAGGCTCGTGCAATGAGTACGCAAGAACTCGTTCAGGAGTTATGTGAGGAGCGTGCTAGGTGGGCACATCAGAATCATTCTCAAGCTCAGAAGAGGTAGTGCAAGGAGTGCACATCAGAGTTACTAAATAATATGAGAGCCGAGAGAAAGGAGTGCACCAGTGAGTCTTTCAAGTTCAAGACTCAAGGAGAGTTGATTGCAAGGAGTGCACATAGACAACACTTTGTCGAGTGTTGACCAGGATTACGAAAGAGAGCACAAGAAGTGATCTAGAGGTCAAGTTTTTCAAATTGCAAAGCTCAGAAGAAAGAGTGTCGGGTTGCCAGGAGGGCATAAGGCTTTGTTGGAGGAGCAGAGGGCCAAGTCCCTTTGAAACCCCGAGGAATTAGGAAATCTGAGGAGAGACAGTGAAATTGGGCATAGATTCCCTGCAAGGTGTGTAGAGGTTGAGACCAATTTAAGTTCTGAGTTAAGAAGGAGTGCAAGGAGTGCTTAGACAATTGCTTTGAAGAAATGTTTTCGAGGAGAATGAGCACAAGGAGTGCACGGGTGACTTCGTTAAGTCTAAAGCTCAGGATAAGTAGCGTTTTCAAAAACATAAGCAGAGTCCAAAGGATTGATCCTGCAGAGGAGGAAGTCAAAGGCTGAGCCTTTGATAAATTGAGAGATCCTTCATTGGAAGGAAGGTGAAGTCACATAAAAGGTGCAGCTACAACAACCCTCAGATTGGTTGCGGAAACAAATATGTATCATCAAATCTAAGTCCAGACAGGAGGAGGAGCATGTAACAATGGAAAAATAGATCCAAGCTATCAGATTTGAGCCAAGGATTGAGATCTGTTGGATCCAGGTATGGATTGAGGAGTTCGTGAGTTCAATGATTTTTTTGTGTTCATCGTAAAGGAGAAAAACCTCCCAAAGTCCCGGAGACCGAAGTAAAATTTGGGCCGCTGGAAGTAGAGGACACATGTGCGTAGATCAGAGGTGGTCTGGAAGTTTGATCGCCCGACGATTTTTGAATTGTAATCACAAAAGCATGTAAGTTCCCTGAAGTTTCGAAGGCCAGAGAAGATCATGGTCGTTGGTGCTAGGTGCATGTGGAAATAGCTCAAGCGTGGTTCAAAATTCGTGAATATAAAAGATCTGGGGTGTATTTTGGTTTGAGTTGAGGACTCCTGAAGCTATCAAGTCAAGAGAAAATCCTGACCATTGGCGTCAGGGACATGTGTCTTCAGGTCACGTGTTCGAAGACTTGGCACCCCAGAGGAATCTAGGGTGTGAATTGTGTGGGTCAAGAACTCTCGAAGGCCCAAAGGAAAAAATCCATCTCAGCCATCCATCATCGGGTACAAGTGTCGATGGATAGCAAGGGTTTAGAGTTCAACAGATTGTGGGTGTGATGTAATTTGGGTCAAGAACTTTTGAAGGCCAGAGTCCATTTCTCCTATCCATTTGCGAGGACACGTGGACCACGAATGGTGACTCCTCGCTACTTTTGAGTTCAATGATATGGGGAGTTGTGTTTGTTAACAACTTGGAACTCTTGAAGCCCAAAATTACGAATAGATCATAACCGTTAGCTGCTGAAATACCATGGACTGTTGGATCTGTGAGTCTCCATATATTCCACCAGTTCGATGTTCGGAGGATTTGTGTATTTTGTAGTGAAGAGCTTCAAAGTCCCAGAGACCAGAGTGATTCTAGATCTTAGATCTAGGATAGAGAAGGATCGTTGATCCCCAAGCCTATCTGGAAGTTCGACATTCGTGTATTTGGGAGGAAGTGTAGGCTGTGTTGTGGAAAGCTCTAAAGCCCAGAGTGCAGAGAAAATAAAGACTGTCGATTGGAGGAGGATTTCAGTCGTCTGATACACGAGTTCGGAGTTTGGCATTCAAAGGTGTTGTGCATTTGAGGAGGGGAAACTCCCGAAGCCTAGAGTCCTGAAGTTGTCTATGAACCATATATGAGTTTGCGAATTATGGATCGTTGATCCCGTAATTATTCGGGTGCTTGCTAGTTCAGTGTTTGAATAAAATTGGTGTGTAGCTTGTCAGGACTTTTGGATCCCAAAGCTCTTGAGTGTTGAAATAACGCATGTTAGCTAGGCGCTTGGTTTTAAGCCAGTGGTCAGATGCGATTTCTGCCAGAATGAGAGGGCTAGTGACCGAATTTGAATTTGAAGGTTTGAAAGGGCTTAGTAAAAGCACCTATGGGTATTTGTTGGACATGCGCAAAGATTTAAAGGGCATGTGTGCATTTGGAAGTGGTTAAGAAAGAGCCCGAGAGATAATTCAGATCCTTAGTGTGAATGATCCTAGACCGAGAGGTCTCATGAACCCTTAGGAGTGGTGGGGGTTTTCATCATAATGACACAGTTGTTCGACCAATGTCACCTAAAGGATTTCCATGACATAGGCGTAGGGATAGAGATGGAGACTAACCTCTAGGAGAGGAAAAGAGGGTATTGCAGCATGTACAAAGGAACTTGGAGAGTTTGACATGGAGGGTTCATATGGAAAATATTGAGGATCTTCCTAAGTGAAATCAACATCAGGTGGTTGGAGTACCACAAGCTTGGGTGCAATTATTACAATGGATGGTGAAAGCCATAGTTATCTACCATGAGACCCATGTTGGGATATGGATGGAGGCCTAGATTTTGTTTTTTATAATCGACCTTATACATATGTATGATCATGAGATAGGATTCCTAATTTTGCAAAATATGCTCCACATTTCATACTTGATAATATATTAATATATTCAAACTTTTGTGGTCTTACTTATATTCACAACATTGATTTACTTGCTTACCATGTTATATGTATATGCATTCTTTGGTTTGATTAATGAGACATATGTCAGTATAACACATAATTAGCTAATGTGTTAGATAAATGATTAAAATATCTTGGAACATGAACATAAGTAATAAACTTAAAAGATAGTTCGAGAAGTAGCACCCGTAAGAAATTTCAAAGAAGCATAGGATCAAAAACTTTGTACATGCCATTCAACTATGATACCTCTAGTTGTGAATCCAAGTGAACTACTAAATGTTGAATTCCATGCGAAATGGATTCTATAAATAGGTCAATCACTGCACTATACTTAGCCATGTTATTAGGTGTTGGACCAAGGAAAGAACCTCCTGAATACACAAGTTGGCATGTGGGAGAATAGATCACCCAAGTAGAAGAAGTGAGGTTTCGAGGTGGCTAGCACCATCCATGAATAAAAAAAATAGTTTTTTTCAATGACATCTTCCAACCAAACACAAAGCATGATAAACAAAGACCAAAAATATTAAAACTAATCTAACTAATTCTAGCTTATCAATATACAAAAAATACAAGGGGAGACACCCAAGCATCATTGCCTAAGTGTAGTACCTATTGAGATAGAGCCTATTGCAAGGCTTTGGAATCACATTCCCTTCATTATATTCTAACTTGTAAGATCCTTTTTTAAGTGCATGCCTCACTATGTAAGGACCATGCCACTTGGGGTTGAACTTTCTTTCCCTTAAGGCATCCTTGTTCTAATTATAGACTAGAACCAGGTCTCCTTCAAAGAAGACTCGAGGGTGGACAATATTCTCATACTAAGCTTGGACATGCTTCTTATTTTCTTCGTTCACCATGGCTACATCTCTTCATTATTCATCAAGATAATCCAATTGAAATAAGCACTCCTCAAGGGAAGTGGTGTCAGGTAGGAGCTCAATATCTAAATCTAGTGAAGGGATTTCAAATTGAATTGGAAGAATTGCTTCAACCCAGTGAATAAGTTGGAAAGGTGTGAAACATGTGGTAGTTTTAATAGAGGTTTGATAGGCCTAGAGGGTTGGGAAAAACATTAAATTATAGTTTTTTTTTTTTCACATTTATCATTCAATGAAGAATTTTCTTTAAGGACTTATTCACTACCTCAACCTGACCATTAGCTTGTGGATGATGAGGTGGAGAGTGTTCCTAATGGAACTATGAATTGGTTTCTAGTTCAAACATCATCTAAAAGTGACTACCATGATGAGTGACAATATCCTTAGGCACAAAAAATATTTCTATAACTTAATTGATTATGAAAAGTGCTACTGTCTCATTGTCATTAAATAATGTTGTCATGGCCTCACCCCACTTGTTACAGTAGTCGATATCCATGATGATATACTTGTTCTCCTTGGCTGAATATGGGTGATATGTCATGAAATCAACCCCCCGCTTTGTGAAAGGGTCAGAAATGATAATGGGAAAACGAGGATTAGGTTGCGTGGTAAATAATTGGAATTCATGGAACTTGTTGACCACTTACACACAATCCTTTATAATTGAGGATCAAAAGTAGCTAGTGCATAATATCTTTTGGGTTGTAGCTGATCTAGATAGGTGACCACCATAGGCTCCATTGTGTAAATCATTTAAAAATTTCTTCACTTCTTCATGAATTAAGCAATGTCATAGGATATAATCCAACTCTTGGTGATACAAAGTGCCACCAATGATGAGATATTTATTAGCATCGTGACACATGTGACATCATTCATCTTGTGCGAAGTTAGGAGGGAACCTTTGAGTCTGGAGATAGAAAATTATATCCCCATGCCAAGGATCGCTCAAGGAAATTAGGAATAAATGATCATCCAAGAATGAGTCATGTTCAAGCTTATCCTCACCCTCTTTTGGAAACTTTGACATCAATTCGGAGAAAAACCAATGATTTCTTTGACTTGGACAAAGTCAATTTTGGGTCAAACTCGTTGAATTTCATGGACTACTGCTAAGGATAGTTTTTCAATGTGTAAGAACCTAAGTTCAGGTTTAACAGGGTTCCTACTGAGTTAATACACCACATGCTCCTGGTGTAATAAGTCTTCTTGTACTAGAACCATCCTAATGGTGGATTCAAACACTGCTAGGTATAATAATAAATCTCTATCATAATAAAAATGACTAAGTAGGGGTGAAAACATAAGTTCCTTTTTCAATACATCAAAATATCTTTGAGCAAAGTCACCCAAATGAAAGGGACCCCCTTCTTTAACAAGCACATAAATTCCTTGGTGACCTTGGTGTAATTAGCGATAAAACAATGCAAAGTTAATTATTCCTTGTAGGCTTTGCAAATGAATTAACATTGATGGGGGAGGCAATTGAACTATTTATTCAACCTTTAATAGATCAACCATGATCCCCTGACTGGATATAATGAATCCTAACAATATCTTGAAGACAATGCAAAAGATGCAATTATGAGGATTAATACAAATATTATAGTGATGACATCTCTCAAAGAAAAAATGAATATGAGTGGGATGATTTGACCTCCTATTAGAGTGTTCAACCAAGTCATCAAGGTATGATTTGAATATATGTTTGATGTCATGGAAGGAGTACGATATAGCCTATTCGAAGGTGGCTCTAACAGTTTTTAGGCCAAATGGAATATTATGATAAGAAAAAGTGCCCCAATGAAAAATAAATTTGTTTTTATGTTGATCCTTGGGATTGTTGTAGATATGATTGTAATTGGAAAAACCATCCATAAACGAGAAAATATTACTACCATCACACTTGTCAATGATTTGCTCAATAAATTGAGTCATATATTTATCGTTTGGGAAGGCTTTGTTAAAATATAAAAAATCCATGCAAACTATTATGGTTCCCTAATTCTTATCAATGGGTATTGGGTTAGATACCCACTTAGTTAGGGGAACTAGGTAGATGAAGCCATCTTTGAGAATCGTTTCCACCTCCACCTTCATTGCAATGACTTTCCTTGGATTTACAGGTCATACCTTTTTTCTGAATAGGATTAGCATTTGGGTATGTATTAATCTCATGTTCTACAATCCTAGGATCAATGCTAGGAATCTCTTCATAAGTCTAAGAAAAGACATCATGTAAATTCTTGAAAAGGACAATATAGATCTAAAGCTTGTGAGGGGAACAATGTGCCATGATCAAGAAATTTTATACGACATCCAGATTCCTGGAAATGTTGATTGGTATGGTATCGGAAATGTTATCCATATTCCCCTCAACATATCTACTTTCAATTGCTAATGGCTTCCCACACCAATCAACATGACCATCCATGGCGATATTGATATATCCATGCTCTATTTGTCCAAATTGGGAAGGAAGTATGAACAACGTTGAATATATTCCCATGGATACTCAGAGTTGATGATATCATCAATAAAGTATTCATCAGAAGGAAAATCCAAATCCAAAGGGTCCATAGTAGAGTTGGAGGCCCAAACAGGNTTGTCCAAATTGGGAAGGAAGTATGAACAACGTTGAATATATTCCCATGGATACTCAGAGTTGATGATATCATCAATAAAGTATTCATCAGAAGGAAAATCCAAATCCAAAGGGTCCATAGTAGAGTTGGAGGCCCAAACAGGGAAGGTAATTTGATCTAGCTCGCCCATTAAAGGAGGACCAATATTAGTGTCTATGGAGGCTTATTGAATGGCCTGATATGAAATTTCATATACAAACAATGGCATAGCCATACCTACATACCCATATTCCCCTATTAAGATAGAAGGATCAGGTAGAACCCACATATCTCCAAAATAGGATGCTTGAAACTAAAAACTTCAGGTGGTGGGGATCTGATCGATTGATGAAGTTGTGCATGTTGGAGTAGAGTCGATGCAATAAATGGACATTGAAATGTTAAAATATCCCATAAGTAAATGGTAAATCCCACAACCTATTCTCTATAAGGCATACAAATAATTTTTAATCAAAGGGGCATTGGGTCCTAATGAAGTTATTGGATCAGGCCAACAAAAGGACAACTAGACAATTGTAACAATATTCCCATCACATGGAAATAAAATAACTCTAAATATTGATGAGACCACAGCTGTCATGGAATAAGTCTAGTCACATGCCAAAAGGAGGTTGTAGTCAAGTGAATAATTGACCAATTCCACTTCTATGCAAATGGTTTCCCCCCCTAACTCAATGGGGAACTCAGGGATGATCCCATGAGGCATAAATGAGTGTCTGTCAAAGGTTTTCAACATGGTGGGAGAAGGCGTGATCTCGAGGGATCCAAGAGCTCACCAACAAGAAAGGACATGACAAAAGTGGATGCACCTTCATCTACAACCATCCTAAATATGTTAGTATTGTGATACAACAACTATATTTAGAATTTGATGTAGTGCGGAAGATGAGGCTTTGCATTATTTGGATTAAATGTTATCAATCGAGAGTCCATGGGATCAACAAATCCTATAGCTAAAAGAAAATGTATCCTTTATGTTGGAAAACTATGGAGAACCTCCAAGGAATACATTATGCATGGAGCTTGGACCAGATCTTCCACAATAGAATAATTCTAAGTATCCCTAGAATTTGAGTTGTGCATCGACCTTTTAAGTACACCCTTAGGTATGCAATGTATTTCTTTTCCTACAAGTTTCTATATGTTGAGAGAGTTTTATGGGTTAGTAGGAGAAATATTTTTCTCTTTGGTACTGGAATTAAAGGCTTCATAATTACGATCCTGGGTATGGATATCCACATCTTGTTCACACACATAAATGTTTTTTAGGTTTCCCCTTGTGGAGGGGCTCCCTAGTTTCCTCCTTGCGGAGAAGAAGGGTTATTTTGAAAACCAACCACCATTTTTTGGCTACGAGGAGGAAAAGGGTTAACTAACATAGTAGGTTGTTGCTAGACATCACACTGTGCCAAAAATTCTTGGGATTCCTCAATCTTGGGGCATTTATGGGTAAGACAATATTCCTTACAAATATTGCAATGAAATTTGACCTTATTCTTATATTTTTTACCCCTACCAAATATGTTTTTATTTCCCACGTTATTTATTTCACCCTTATTATGATACTTATCCTTTTTCTTTCCTCTAAGTTGTTGCTTACTCTTGGGGTTGGATGTTTGTGCTAAGTGTAAATAGAAGCATTGACGTGGAGAAGAGGTAGAGGTGGTTGCACGTGGGGTTGTAAGCATATGAAGAGACATTTTTATAAATTGTTTTTTCATTACATTCTCTATAGAAGTGACCATGCCATTGGCATGTGGTCCTGGCTTGTTCTTTTCTAGATCAGTGCCTAACCTTGGTGCATTTGGAAAGATCTCATACAATACCCTAGACTATGAGTAAACCGGGTCTAACCGTCGGGCCTTAAATGTGGTCTCTTCATTTTTTGCAACCCTTAAAAGGGAGACATCCTTACAAATATATGGACATAGGGATTTCAAAATCTATTCCAACAAGAACTCTTGAGGAATTAGATCTTTTTTCATACATCGTAACCTCCACCACACTTGAATGTGGTCATATATGGGAGTGGAATTTTCTTATCAGAAAGTAGACAAAATTTCAATTCTAGAATTGTATTGAACATGAAGCTAGAAATGGTTAAAGAATGTTAGGGAAAGAGAATCAAAAGTTTCGAAAGAATGTATCGAAAGTTTCAAAAGTCTCAAAAGCTTTGAAAGTTTGATATACCGTTTTTTTTTTCCATCCTAGATAGGGAAACAACCACATCCTAATGGAATCATCCATCAAGGAGTTGGAAGAAAACCATAGATGAAATGTCATCACATGTTTACCTGGATCCTCATCATCCTTACCCTCAAATTTCATAATGTCTGAGGAAATTTTAGTGGGGGCCGAGGGTCAATTTGTATTGGGAAGTGCTAGATTATTAGTAAGCTTCATAAAATCTACGAGATTTAACATTGCTAGGAAAATAAGATGTGTTGAGTTCCAACTTTTGGGGGTCTAGCCCAATATCTAGTTGGTACTCACAAAGCATTTCCTTGGGCATAAACACCACTAGGTGCATAAGGATTGTAGTTTTTTTGTGCAGGCTATTGGTTCGAAGTAGAAGAAACTTAAACATAAGGAGGAAGTCCTGCATACATCAAATTAAATCAGTATAGAAAGAGATTTCTCTCTGAGGGAATTGCAAAAGATGGGAAGGCTCTAATTTTCTGGTTGCTAAGGCCTGGGAAGGGATTTCTCCCCATAAGAATTCCCATAGAAGGAAAAACCTCACCCATTTGGTTACCAAAACCCTAAGGAGGATGGTTCCCATTGGGAAACCTAAAGATGAAAAGGCTTAGTGCCTGAGTGTTATCATTTCCATAGGGATATTCCCCCCTCCACATGGATAGGTATGAAAAGGAGTGGATGAAATCCCCACTGAGATGGTAATATTAGGGAATATTTGAGTAAAAATATATGCAACATGTGACACATCGATAGATGGCATTCCAATCTTAAAAGTACTTTCATTATATGAGGTAGAGTGTTATGGTCCCACCCCACTATTAGGAACAAAAGAGGTAGGAATAACAACTCACTCAATGACATGGGAGGGATCATGTTTAGTGTAGAATATATGGGAGGAATAAATACTCCATTACTGATTGTTGATGTGGGGGTGTGCATGGCCCTATAAATAAATGAGCTAACAACATATCTATTATAGGAAACTAAAGTCTTGGATTCTCGTGAACTTGATTGTGAAAAGAGGAGGAGATGAGAGACTTACTGAGAGGTGGGTTGAAATTAATAGGAGTCTGATCAATAAGATCCTCAATCTTGACAAGATCGAGATCATCCAGTGATAAAGGAACACCTTCAAGAATTTGAACACGACCATACAAATTCCTCACAAATACTTGGGCTTTTAGATCCTTGTCTGTGATACCTTCCATCATGAGATTGTCCACATTTGGTTGAGTCTCATGCACTGGCTCTAGTGAATATTAGTGTTATCAAGCCTACACCTTCTTTGAGGTGGCTCCATGATTGTATGTGAAATCAAAGATTAGTGGAGTCCTTCTTGATTAGTGGAGTAGTTGGTTAGCCACTTTGAATGAAATATACAAAAGTGGCAATATAGACACAACATAATTCCAACTACACAAAGTAGAACACAACTATAAAATACCTGAAAGGAATAAATAAACACACTACTTTTCTAAAACTCATCCTAGGTGGATTAGGTCCCGAGTCTGAATAAGTGAAATGTTTATTAATGGACCTTCTTGAGACTAATACGAGTTGATTAAGTCCCAATACCTATCAATGAAGGTGCGAGAGACAATTTCAATAACCTGATCACAACATTCAACTAAGGTGCAAGTGCTTTCAATAAGATGGACACCCTCCAAAAGAGCCAAAATGACGATTAGGTGTCTTTCTTAGGTACAACAAGTACTTCCCACTCATAATCACCCATATGAAATCATAGGACAAACCACTAAGCTTACCTATTCAAAATCGATGACTAGGCAGAATAGTCGTGGGTTGGGATCATACGTATGTGAAGGGTATCAAATCCCGAAGCTTCCAAAAGCACTGGAACCAAAAGTACATTGGCACTTTGGAAATATCCATATTACCAATGGACACTAAAGCAAGTGAAAGAGGGGATATCACCTCCACTTACCCTAATGTGGCCTCATTCTTAACTCTTGTGTTAGAGGATATTTCCCGGAAAGAACTCCTCGCTACTACTTGGTTTTACACTTTTTAATCAACTTTTAGTTTGTAGTTTGTAGTTTGATGGCCTTGGAGAATTTTCTCTCCAACCTATTCCAAGGCCCTAAGATCTAGACTTCTATGTATTTTTCTTGTAAGAAAAGAGTCTAGTTCTTTTTAGATTAAGAATTTGTTTTAATTGTTTTTTTAATTACTAAAGGGTTATGAATGTGCAATTTGTGTTATTTTAGAAACTCAAAGAAGAAAATTTTAGTAAGAACAATGACATTCAACTTGCACTAATTCTTCAATGAAAGTAGTTATAACATGAACAATTCTAAAAACCAAATCCAATGCAATATGAGAACTACCAATGCAAAGTTTTCCTTTTTCTTGCAATAATTAAACTTTCAGACACAATTTAATCAACCAAGAAAAACTAAGAATGAAACTAGACAAGCTCACCTCAAACAAACAAAGAAACAAAACAAGAAAATAAGAAAAGACACCTACATTGATTTTTATTTTCAATGATAAATGCTAAATACAACTAACAAAGCGAGTGTGTATGATTGTTACTGATTGCAAATGAACACTTAGGAAACCAAACTAGAAAAAAGGATGAGAAAAATAAGGAAAAATTGGGTCGATGACAAGAAAACACACTTCCTAGGAGGCACTTAGTCCTTCTATGAAGGAAAGGTGTGAGTAATCACACTATTCTCAAGTGCTATCAGTGAGTACTCACTATATTCCCAAAGGAAAGAAGTGAGTTCTTACAGTAAAGGGATTTATTTTTCAAAAATCCTAAAAACAATCTCTTGAATTTTGGCCTGACAACACCGTAAACAAGAAATCAAACATGCAATAGACTAGAGAAATCAAACAACNCTATATTCCCAAAGGAAAGAAGTGAGTTCTTACAGTAAAGGGATTTATTTTTCAAAAATCCTAAAAACAATCTCTTGAATTTTGGCCTGACAACACCGTAAACAAGAAATCAAACATGCAATAGACTAGAGAAATCAAACAACAATTCTAGAAGTAACAGGGCACACCTTATATAGATTCACTCTAGGATTTATTCCCCAGTGGAGTCACCAGTTCTATTACAAATAAGAAAACTCTATCCTGTGAATAGGTTGAAATCACAACAGATTGGAAATAAAAGATAACAATCTTTCTTTCTCCTATATTGGCTTACAATAATTTGGAAATAACTACCAAGGTAGTTAGAGGAATTACTTGATAAATAAACAGTTGGAGACAAGATGCATGAACTATCCTCGCTTAAAACCTATTTATCTTTCCACATGATTCACAACTTGCAAACACATAACAAGACCATCCTCAAACTAATATGGAAAATATAATTGAATTATGAAATAATCAACTAAATAACTACAATCAGCTGAGTAAATAACAATATATTCAATACCAACACTAGAAACTAAACATTAAATATGAAAATGCAAGTACACAATATCTAGGGGGGAGAAGAGAGATTCCCTCCTTCCCTGGGCCACTCAGGACTACTTGACCTCCAATGTTCCATTCCAAGTGAATAAGAGAAATACAAGGATGTATTATATCTCTATTTCATAAGATGAGAGATGGAAAAAACTAAGAATGGGAATACTCATGGAGACATTGGTCATAAAAAACATGGGGAAAAACTATAGATTTTAACCTTATACAATATCTACTACAAATAGATATTCTGTAAAAGAACATAAACGATACAATGGAAAATACAAACATTACACAGATATTTTTCCCTTGGAAACCCAAACCAGGAAAACCAACATATTCTATATTCATTCATAGTGATACATTGTTTAAAATACAATATACATATAGAAGACAACGACATCCAAAACCCTAACCCAATGACCTGGAAAACCATCGACAAAGAAACCATGTGTCGAAAAACCAACTTTCCAACCTTCGGGGTTCAAGAATCTGAAATTTCCAACCTTTCAACCTTCCTTTGCTTTTCCCCCGAGCTGATAATCTACTGATGCTTATCCATTTCGGATCAACGGTCACGATATTTTCAGGTATTCGGGGTTCAGAATTATCAAGTCTCAAATGGAAATCCTTAAGTGAGATTTCTTCGAAATCTCATATCAGCTGACATGTACTCCCCTTGATGATCAATGGTTGATATTTTTCTTCAGCGATTTTCACGTTCTCCCTATCCAAAAAACTTCTAAAGTTGTGGATCATGCACCACCTATCCTCCTCAACGATAGACGACCCCAAACCACTTTGGGACTTCGGAAATTTGAACAGGTGTTGGTGGCAAAGATTCCAAAGTAAAACTCCCGGAGTGACGTCACTTGATGACGTGTCATGACCCTACTAGCTTGATATCTTGAATCAACTTCACATTTGTCATCGTCTAATTGTGCCACGTGTCCTTGTTCACGTGGATCTTCATTCACTTCGGGACTTCGGCCTTCAAGACTTCAAGTATTTCGACTTTTCAAGTCGCCAATTCTTCCAAAGTGAGAATCCCTGAACAATAACCTCCTCGCAACTTTTAGACCCGAACTAAACATTGTTCGTCGATCATGTTCTCAGATCGATGGCTCGATCTCTCTGCGATGCTTCTTTTCTAGCTTATTCTGTCCTTCCACTTCAAACTGATCTGACGATTGTTGTATACTCTGGCTCTCCAAAATTTGGGTTTTTTAAGTCTCAAACTGAAAAATCCTTGAAGTGTTTTGCTCCGGAGTTGAGGATCGTGTTCCACCTGTCAATCTTGATGATGGACGGTTCCAACTTACTTCGGGACTTTGACAAGTTCGCTCTCATACACTCATAAAAGGATTAACCTTCGTGCATTTATATCTGGATCCAACAACTATTGATCCTTCGCGCTCAGATCCAACGCCTGAGATATGTTCTCCTCTTCTGTGCACTCCTGCGGGTCTCGTCGTTGTTTTTCTTTCTTTCCATCACTACTATTGTTCTTATTTTCTCTCATGTTTTCCATCGTTGTTCTTGCCATCAATGCCAAGTGCACTTTTCTTGTAAACATGCCAACAATACCCCCCTTTGACATTGATGGAAACCCTGAAAGGCTGCACTGTTCTACTTAGAGCTCCAACTGTAGCATCCAGACCTGGACCACTCCTTTTCTCCCCCTTTGACATCGATGTCAAAGAAAAACATGCTCCCCCTGAGCTGTTGCAGTACTATGTGGAGGTATTATATATTCAACCAATGCATACTCCCCCTGATAGGATGGACTCTCTTAGGTTGATAATGGGTTCATGCCCAACTTTTGGCATAAATACTCAAACTGAGATTTTGGAAGCGGTTTAGTGAAGATATTAGCAATCTGATCTTTGGATGGAATATAATGGAAAGAAACAACAATGTTGGTCACCAATTCCCTCAATAAGTGATACTTGATGGGTATATGCTTGGTCTTGGAGTGAAATACAGGATTCTTTGACACATTGATTGCACTAGTATTATCACAATGAATTGGGATCGGTGTTGTATATTTTACCTCCAAGTCTGCAAGTGTTTGAATCATCCATAATACTTGGGTACAACAAGTGGTAGTTGTAATGTACTCAACTTCTGTATTCAATAAGGAAATGGAACCTTGCTTCTTGCTCAACCATGATACAAGGAAATCTCCTAAGAAGAATGCACCTCCACTCGTGCTTTTCCTTTCATCCACACAGTTAGCCCAATCAACATCTGAATAGACCAAGAGTTGAAAATTATGATTCCTAGGATACCATAGGCCATATTCCATTGTTCCTTTCAAGTATCTGAATATTATTTTTACAGCTAACAGATGACTCTGTTTAGGTGTATCCTGATACCTTCTTACCATTCCAATAGCATGCATTATGTCTGGACGAGAAGCTTTGATGTACAATAGGTTGCCTATCATAGACCTATATGAAATCTGATCAACATCAGGTGAGTTATCACCATTGCTTAACTTGCATCCAGTGACCATAGGTGTGCTCATAGGTGTGGAATCTTCCATTTGAAACCTTTTCAACATTTCTCTTAGATATTTCTCCTAAGAAATAAATAATCCTTCAGACCTCTAAGTAATTTGTAGACCAAGAAAAAATGACAGTTCCCCTATCATAGACATTTCAAATTCAGACTGCATGGCAGAAGCAAACCATTGTACCAATGAAGCATTATTGCTTCCGAAGATGATGTCATCTACATTGAAAAACACAATGAGAAAATCATTACCCTCTGTTTTGATATATATATTTTTGTCAACTATTCCTCTCTTGAACCCTTTGTCTTGAAGATACTTATCCAGTCTGTAATACAAAGAACGCGGAGCTTGTTTTAACCCATATAAGGCTTTATTCATCTTCCATACAAAGTCAAGGTTATCTGACAGTTGGAAACCCTCTGGTTGTTCCATATAGACTTATTATTTTAGGTCTCCATTTAGAAAATCCGACTTGACATCCATTTGATAGAATTTAAACTGTTTATGACAAGCATAGGCAAGAAACATTCTAATAGCTTACAATATTGCTACAGGCGCAAATGTTTCATCAAAGTCCAATCCTTCTATTTGAGCATATTCTTTGCAGGCCAATCTAGCCTTATTTCTTACAATATTTCCTTGCTCATTCATCTTATTATTTTAGACCCATTTGGATCATATTACATTTTTATTTGTTGGCCTAGGAATGAGTACCCAAGTGTCATTCTTTTCAATCTGGTCCAGTTCCTCATTCATTGATTTTAACCAATTTACATCTTCACTGGCTTCATTGAAGTTATTAGGTTCCACCATGGATATGAAGGCAATATGTGATTGCCCAGTGTCTTTGGTTATCCTTCTCCTGGCTTGTACACCTTTGTCTTTTTCACCAATTATCTGACTTTTAGGATGATTCTTTTGAGTAATTCTGGAGGAAGGATTTGATGCTAATTGTTTCCCTGGATCTTCTTGTCTGGGTGTCTCTTCTCCATCTGATTCTTGGACATGTTCATCTTCAGTTTCAGTCGTGTCCTATATAATAGACTCAATATTTCTCACCTCTCTTACTGGAACTCCTTCATCAACCTTTAAATCAATGCAATCAACTAATTTATGCAATCTTTTATTAAAGAATCTATATTCTTTACTATTGGTAGCATATCCTAAGAAGATGCCTTCATTAGCCCTATTATCATACTTGCCAAGGTTTTCATTATTATTCTTTATGTATCACTTACTGCCAAAGACTTTGAAGTGTTTGATTGAAGCAGGTCTTCCATATCACAGTTCATAAGGTGTCTTGTCACTATGTGGTCTGAGGTGGGATTTGTTAAGAATATGGAATGCTGTGTGTATTGCTTCTACCTAGTAAGTTTGACCAATGTTCTTCTCATTCATTATTGACTTGGCCATTTGCTGAATTGTTTTGTTTTTCCTCTCAACTACTCCATTTTGTTGTGGAGTTCCTGGGATTGTATATTCTCTCTTGATCCCATGTTTGTCACATAATTCCTTGAAATCACTTGACATAAATTCTCCTCCTCTATCTAATCTTACTGCCTTTAACCTCTTGCCTGTTTGATTCTTAGTTAAAGCCTTAAATATTTTAAATTTCTCAAATGCTTCAGCTTTTTCTTTGAGAAAAGAAACCCAAGTAAGTCTGGAGTAATCATCAATGATCAACATAAAGTAGTTTTCATTCCATGTGCCTTGCTGTCTTGATGGTCCACATAAATCCATATGAACTAATTGGAGTGGTTTATCTTTTGAAGCAGATCTCTTGGATTTAAATTGTGTCCTGGTTAGCTTTCCTACTTGGCAGGGGTTACACACAGAGTCATGTGGCTTTGATATTCTTGGAAGATCTTTTACTGCCTCAATATTTTCGAGCTTTATTAAGTGGTCAAATTTTAGATGTCCAAGTCTCCTATGCCATAACCAACTTTCATCATGTTTTCTTAGATGACACTCTTGTTTATCTTCTTTCAACACATATAGATTATTTTCTGTCTTTATGCCTTTAGCCACCATTTGACCTGAATTTACAGATTTTATCTTACAATCATTGGAAGTGAACACCACTTCACATCCTCTGTCACACATTTGAATTACACTGAGCAAATTATGTTTCAACCCATATACAAGAAGAATATCTTGGGATTTTCCTTTACCATTACTCAAACTCACCATCCCTTTACCCTTGATTTTACTTGGTTCATCATTTCCAAAGGTAACATTTCATGTTTTTCTTTTACTTATAAACAAAAACTTATCCTTGTCTCCAGTCATGTGCTTGGAACATCCACTGTCTATATACCAGGGGTATTTTTGTTTTTGAGCTGAAAGTACTAGACCACATTTTTCACTATCTTTCTTTTTCCATGTGCTGGCATTTCTAGCTAAAGGATTTATCCTTGGATCTTCCTTGTACTTCTTCGGATGGCAGTTTGCATCTTTGTGGTTGAAGTTATGATAATTATAACATTCGAGCTCATTGTTCAGTAGGTCAAAGTGATTGGTGCTACATTGTCTATTCATTGGCTTCTTAGTCCTATGTTGTAGATATTGTTTATATCTTGACCTCCTCAGTTGCATTTCTCTAAACTTAATTTGATAATTTACAATCTTATGACCAAAATTAGAACAGTAAAAAGAATAGCCATGGAAGAAATTTTGGTACCTGAAGGATGGCCTTCTTCTTGGCATTTGTTGCTCCATCTTCCAATCTCTTTGTTTTTTATCAGGGATCATCATGTCTTTATTAGCTTTTGGTGACAAAGTACTCTCATGGTCTGATTGTCTGCTAACTTGATCATCTTTACTAGCTCTTTTCTTTCTGGTTGTTTGCTGCTTGAACCTTTTACATAACCTAAACCAATATTCAACAAAGGAGATCTATGTTTGCTCAGAATGTCGTTAAGTTTTGTTGTGGCTTTAATGCTTGGAATATTTTGGAGATACAATGTTTTAAACTTCTCCATCTCTTTTCCAGTTTTTACTACCTCTTCTTCCAAGGCTTCACATCTTGCCTTCTTTTCTGATAGCTACTGTTTCAAAATCTCCTTTATTTTCTTTTCCTCTTCTAATTCCACTTTTAGCAGGGCAAAGTCTTCATCAGGTCCTTTATTTTATTTCTCGAACTATATCAACAATTGTTTTTTCTTTTTCTTCTTAGATTCAAGTCTAGCAATTTCTTATAGATCACTGATCAATTCTCCTTCCAAGTCAACCATATCTTCTTTATCGTCAACATCACTTCTTGTGACTTTATTATTATAACCCTCTTTGGCCATAAGCATACAGTCATTAATCTTATCTTCACAGGAAGAGTCACTATCTGTGTCTTCTGAAGAGTAATCATTGTTTACACATAGACTTTTCTTTTTACCAAATCTCTTGGGTTTGTACTTCTTTTCACCTTCAAAATTCCGATCCTATTTCTTGTGTGTACAATTAGATGCAAAGTGACCTATCTTTCCACAGTTAAAACATTTGAAGGGAATTTTGCCTTGGTACTTGCATGATCCTTTCTTTAGTCTTCTCACAAATTTTGCTTCAATTTCATCATGCTCAAAATCCTCATTCTTATCTACTATAAAATATGCTTCTCTAGAGGTGGGTTTATTTTTACCTATCCTCATTTCATAGGTAGTCAGAGTTCCTAGGAGTTGGTCAATAGACATAGATTTTAGATCATTAAGTTCTTCTATAACAGAGACCTTTGGGTTGAACCTATCAGGCAGAGATCTCAAAATTTTCTGAACTAAGAGACATCCTCAATTTTTTCACCAAGTCCTATCATTGCATTTACTTGTTCTTCAAATCTCAGAAAGAGCTTCCCAACAGTTTCATCCTCTTTCGTCTTTAGTTGTTCAAATTGTAATCTGTAGGTTTGAATCTTGGCATCCTTTACCTTCTCATTACCTTCATAACTACTGATGAGTTTGTCCCACATTTCTTTGGCAGATTCTAAGTGCATAACTTTTACAAATTGTGTTTCTGCAAGCCCACTCAGAATAACATTCATAGCCTTAGCGTTGAAGCTAAATTCTAGCTTGTCATCCTTAGAAGCTAGTACAAATGGTTTTACATAACCAGTCTCTACCACATCCCAGACATTTGCACCTAGGGCCATTATGTAGGTTCTCATCCTAACTTTCTAGAAGGTGAAGTTTGTTCCATTGAACAAGGGGGCCTTATTGGTTGAACTTCCTTCATGGAAAGTCATGTTCAAGATCTAGGATCTACCCTTAGATACAAGGAACCAACTCTGATACCAATTATTGGACAATTGAGAGGGGGGGCGGTGAATTAGTTGTCCCTGTGCTTAAAAAATTATGACCATTTTTAAACTCTTTACAGAACACTCAATGACGATCACAATAAAGTAGGGAAGTAAGAAATAGAATATTCAACATCAATCACACACATGAAATATACAGAGACAGATATTTCCTAAGGAAACCCATAAAGGGAAAAACCTCTTCTTCTTGACATGATAAGTAATCCTTATTTTCTGTACATTATCATTCTTATGAGCTCCAATTCCTCTTGAGGCTACAGCCTCTATTTTACAAGAAGCAACTTGTTGAGAGGACCAACTCTATGGTTTCTCGAGCACCCACTAGAAGGAAGCACCAACTCTCTGAGTGTTCTAGCACCAACTGGATGGAAGCACCAACTTCCAGGCACACAGGCACCAACCTATATAACATAGAACAATAGTTATCCCTTGCACCAACCTACCACCCTGGTTTTTCTGGCTGCAACCAGATGGAAACTACAACTCCCTGTGTTCAAGCACCCACTTGAAACTCTAAGGACAACTGTCCTCCCTAGCACCTCCCTACCACCCTGAATATAAAAAATTTGTTCCTGAAACTTATTATAGTGATACTGTGTTTGTCAAAAGGCTTACCAATCTCGTCACTGTTCTATTCCACTGCTTTGATCTTCCTGCATCAATGTCTTCCTGCTCACATATCCTTGAGCTTTTTGTTCTTCTTCTCCATCTCTTTCTTCTGCGCTTTATGCTTTGTGTATTATTTCCATTCAATGCACTACGCCTCTTCTGTGTGTTTCAGCTCTTGCACACCGCATGCTTCTACCCGCATGAATAAATCTCAATAGAAGAAACCATATCTTCTCTATTCTACACATATTTATCATGCCAAGTCCTCTGCCAGGTCATACACACAACTCTTCGTCCTCTCTGGCGATCATCCCGAGTCTGTTCTTCATCAATGGTTGTTATCCTGAGATTCTTCATCTTCTTTGGCATTTACAATATTTGACACATTTCCATCTGTCAATTTTCTAAATGATGAATCTTCACCTCACTGATAGTTACCTCGAGACTCTTCATCTCCTCTAGCGATCACACTCAAGCTCGTCGAATTATGTGGTAGATATAATCACTCTGTTTTTGGCAGTTACAATCAGTCCTTTCCAGAAGTTACAGAGATAACTTCAACGTGCTCGTTCCTTTGGCGCCTTTTCCCTTCTTGAGAAAAACTTCACAACAGGTGCTATCTTTTCTTGCTAATCCCCTTCCTTTCATGTGACCATCGGTGGTGACCAAATGCCTATTCAAAAGGTGCTTCTCAATTTCTGTCTGGTGAGCGCTGGCTCTGTTTCATGATATGACCTTGGGCTATAAGCTTCATGTGACCATGCGATTGCGGGCGCGTCCATAGGGGGTTTGAGGGCAACCCACTTTTCACCTAGAAATTCACTAAGATCCTCCACGCATCCTTTCTCCTAAACCATGGTTTCAATTACGACCCGCTCACAAAAAATTAAGACCCGAGCATGTTCTGGCCCTACAATGGAGCATGACCGTTGATCTCAAAATCTTGACGGTGCTCTTGAACGGACGGTTCATATCTGTCCTCTCAAGTCTACAGACCATATCTCACCTTCCTACATCAATGACTGAGATTTACTTCATGATCCGGGCTTCGAGAGTTTCAAATCTCAAACCTTGTTGCTACTGACTGGATATCTTCTAGAATGGAAGATCTGCTGACATCTGTCCTCTTCAATGATGACTCTTCCTTCTTTCATTTGTCCACGCACTATCCTTAGTCTCAATGATCAAGTGACATGTGGCCCTCCAAACCAATGGACAAGATTGATTTCTCCTTTCGGGCTTTGGGAGTTTTGATTCTCAAACTCTGCTTGCTCCCAAATAATTTCACCCAGATTCCATGATCCAATGATGCGTGTCCCTTTTGGATCAATGGTCACAATCCCTTTGGGTATTCATGGTTCAATAATCTCAACTTTCCAACCTTTCAACCTTCCTTTGCTTTTCCCCGGGAGTTGACAATCTACTAACGCGTGTCCATTTTGGATCAACAGTCATGATCTTTTCTGGTATTCGGGGTTCGGAATTCTCAAGTCTCAACTGGAAATCTTTAAGTGAGATTTCTCTGAAATCTTAGATCAGCTGACATGTAATCCCCTTGACGATCAACGGTCGATATTTGTCTTCGGTGATTTTCACATTCTCCCTATCCATAAAACTTCTAAAGTTGTGGATCACACGCCACCTGTCCTCCTCGACTATGGACGACCCCAAACCACTTCGGGACTTTGAAACTTTGGGCAGGTGCTGGTGGCAAAGCTTCCAAAGTAAAACTCCCGAAGTGATGTCACTTGATGACGTGTCTTGACCCTAGTAGCTGCCACATGTCACTCATATTTGTGATTTGCAGGTACCTGAAATGCCGAATCAACCTAACACTTGTCATCATATGATTGCACCACATGTCCTTTTCGACGTAGTCTTGCTGAAGTGGATCTTCATTCACTTTGGGACTTCGGCCTTTGGGACTTTGGGTATTTCGACTTTTCAAGTCGCCAATTCTTCCGAAGTGAGAATCCCCAAACAATAACCTCCTCCCAGCTTTTAGACCAGAATTAAACATTGTTCGTCGATCATGTTCTCAGATCGAAAACTCGATCTCTCTGCGATGCTACTTTTCTAGCTTATCCTTTCCTTCCACTTCAAACTGATCTGACGGCTTTCGTATACTCTGGCTCTTAGGCTCTCCGGACTTTGGGTTTTCAAGTCTCAAACTGAAAAATCCTCGAAGTGTTTTTCTCCAGAGTTGAGGATCATGTGCCACCTATCAGTCTTGACGATGGACAGTCCTTGCTTACTTCAGGGCTTTGGGACTTTGACAAGTCCTCTCTCCTACGCTCATAAAAGGATTAACCTTCATGCATTTATCTCTAGATCCAACAACTATTGATCCTTCGCGCTCAGATCCAACGACTAAGATCTGTTCTCCTCTTCTGCACGCTCCTGTGGGTCTCATCGTCACTATTATTGTTTGCCATCGTTGTTCTTTCCATCAATGAAAAGTGTACTCTACCTGTAAACATGCCAACAGATGCTTCCAGGTTCAGTCGTATTGTTCTTAGTGCCTTTCTGTCAAGAAACTCCCATTCTTCCTCCTTCATGGTTGTCAACTTCTTTTCTATTCCACCCAATGGTAGGAATAGATCCTTCTGATATAAATAATCTTCCATATGCATCTTCCATAACTGGTATTTTTGGTTGTTAAATTTATTGACCCTAAACTTTGCATCTTCCACCATTGCTCCCACTCGAATGAGAAACCCTATTTTCCTACGAGTTACCTTTCGCTTTGATACCAGTTTTTAGAAAAATAGGATCATGGAGAAATAAAATAAAACAAATGCGGAAAGAAAACACAAATGATACACAATACAATAGAGACACAGATATACGTGGTTCACCTAGTGTGGCTTACGTCCACCAGAAAATTTTCTAGGTCCTTCCTTATTATTATCCAACAAGATGAAGGGATACAACCTACAACACACCCACTACAACTTCCTATTCTTTCTCTCATAGTCTAATCTCTCAAAATACAATATTCACAATAATGCACAACTGTAATACAATTCCCTCATAAACGAGGGCTTCCTTCTATGGAAAAAAAACCTAAAATAACTTCTATCGTCAGATCTACGACCATATAAAGAACGATCCAAATTGACTGTGAAATTACAATATTTTACAAGGAAATATTTCCCAAAATTTCTCTTCGGGGGCGCTGCCCCCGAATCCCCTGCTAGGGGGGCTCTACAAAAATTGTTCCCCCCCCAAGGACNTTTAGGGAATGGGGTCCAAGAATGGCTGAAACAAACCTCAGAATCAAGAAGATAATCAAGCTCCACAACCAACACATTACTTATAAGCTGGTGAGATGAAGTAACAACTCTGTGGGTTTGGTTCTAGGTTCATTAAGTTATGTGCATGAGGAAATCACATCAAAAGAGTGCGCGCAGTTGTAAAGTGATACAACACATAGTTTAATGTTTGGCGCGCACATGTGTAAGTACACAAGAATGACACACTGAAAGTGAAACAACTTAATGAATGAAACATGTGAAAATATTAGCACGAAAGGATGGCGCACTGAAGGAATATGAGAGCAAACTTGGATTCAACGTGCACTAGTCTAGTGAACATGTTTTTGAAGGGCAGAGAATCCTTTTGTATATAATTCATGATGTAACGTGCACCTGTGAAAGGGTGCGACGTTGGCGCACTGAGGAAAGAGTGCGCACAACCCAGAATTTTTGCGTACACTGGTTTTAAGTGTGTAGACTGTTTATTTTGAGGCTGGTGAACCTGTATGTAAAATATCATTACTTTTGTACTGAGATGTAAATGTAATCACCTTCAAATTAATGAAAATACATCCCTGTGGAAGACCAACCATGTAAAAGAATTCGGGGGGCTTAAAATCCACTAGCTGAGGTGAAGGGAGCTAGGTTAAAGGGACTTAAAGCCAAAACATAATATTTTATTAATATTTCTTAAAAAGTGTAAAGTGAGGATATAATATTATATCCTAAGTCATGGGGAGGCGAAAAGTGTCTAACAATTAGGTTCTCAACATGACAAGTGTCAAGTTGGGGACATGATGTGGACAAAAGACAATTCTCAACCCGACAGGTGTTAAGTTGGGAACATGCATTCAAATGATTTGAACTTAGTCCATTCAGGCACAAAATCATTAGGGGGGGGATTTGGACCATCACAGGGAGAGGGTTCTTCCATCGAATGAGTGGTTCTGTGATGACCTGACTGTTCTGTGAGTGATCCCATTGATGTTTTGATGAGTAGATGGTTACTGTGAACATTATGATGAATAATGTCGTAGATACCTCTGTATGAATTAGCTTGGAGAGATAAATTGAAGAGGTGGGTTCTTAGACCCATGGAATGTTGGATTGAAGAGGCGAGTTGTCAAGCCTGTGGAAGATTGCATTCTCTCCAGGTGAGAGAATTGTTGGGAATTATTTCCCGAGGTGTCAAACTGTAGCGACAGGGATCTGAGACTTCCCGTCCGACCTGTTGTTGAAGCCCTAGAAGGGAAGTGATGTAGCCGATGGACTGTTGAGAAGAGAAGGGGCACACTTCTTGGGGTGGCACAATCATGTGGGGAATGAGAGACTGTAGGCTTTTAGTGGGAATTGGCATCTGTGACGAACTTTCCTAAAATTGAGTTACCTCTATATGAGCTACTTGTGACCGAGTTCTTGTAGAGTGAGATGCTTTAAGCTAGTTGGGAGCCCTATCCCAAGTGGATTTTAACCCCATCTTGGGGGTGAACCACTGTTGAGATTTATGAACAGTGACGTCTAATCATGGGAGGAACGTGGAAGGTCTTCCTGTAGTTGGTGTCTTTTATTCCAAAAGATAAGTGTTATTTGTGTGTTAAATCATGTTTGCAAATTATATTTATGCAATTTTTGTCATGGGTTTATGTTATTCATGTTGTGCTTATAATTTTGTTATGAATTGTGTATAAATCCGTTAGGAGAATGTATGTAATCATGCATTGCATAGTTTATATATGTTTTTGATTAAGGACATAGTTGTGTCAGAGCAATTTAAGGTAAATTGTTGGTAAATTGGTATCAGAGCAAGAGTGTTTCAAGTAGCATGGCCCAGCCTGGGTGGCTGGGGTGTGTGACATTCAGGGTCGACCATGGTTTTCTTGTCTAGGAGGGTTGCATCTCCAATATAGGATCTGAATTCCCTGCCTGTGACTATTGATGAAGAAGATGAGGTTCCAGATGATAAATTTCCTACAAACTAGCTATGTTATGTTTTATTTTATGTATTAGCAATATTTTCTATTGAATTTACTTTGTACAACACTGTAGTAATTTTAGGCTATGGGGTAATAGAACCTATGGTATAGATATATGGATGAATGATGTGGTGGATAAACTAGAATTTTGTGATCTTCTCTGGTTGTTTCTTTTTGTACTTTGTGATCTTGGCTACACCTTTTATTGAATAAAAATCCACCAGTTCTTGTGAAAAAAAAGGTATCTCTCGAAAATAATAATGGGTAAGTAATTGAAAATTTAGTTTTTAATTTTGTCTCATTAGTATCGTTTAATTTTGTGATGAATGAACATGGAGAACATTGTATGTTGAGTTTTGGATAAGTGGGAAAGGGTTTCAATATCATACAAAAATTGGAGAAGGGAAAGGGAATATATTTAGGATAGCTGAGTGGAGTTGTTTGAGATGGATTTTGAATAAGAAGATCTAAAATATCTATGTGAAATAATTTAAAAAAATGTAAAGTAGAGAATGGAAGTATTTTCTTCTCTAATATCTTTACTTACAAAATATTAAATTTAATTTTAAAATATTGGTAATAAATTTAAATATTATTAACTAATAAAAATTATAAAAATTATAAATTTTAATTATAAAACAATATAATTAATTAAAATAATCAATTTAATCTTATAATTTTATAGATAAGATTATCTTGTAATTATCAATTTCATAACCAAATTTTATGAACTTGAAATATGTATTTTAATTTTTAATGTAAATAAATATTTTTATATACCAACATCACCACTTATAAAAAAAATTATTTTTTGGATTTTAGAAATGGATCTTCATGCCTTTTCACATTACTTACACGGAGATAATCATAGAATTAGGCACAACCATAAAAGTAGGCACACTTAATTATTATAAGGAACCATTATTACGTCGAAAGGTGCACATCTATTGATAATGGGCACATTTAATAGGTTTTTAGTGCTTAATCAGTTTTGTATGAACAAGATTAAATATTGATGGAATATTCTTAGTTGTCCCATTAAATCAATGGTTGTGATTTCAACCACTAACTTCCTCACTATTATAGCATTCGTTTACATGTTTATTTTTTTAATTTTACTTGATCATATTTAAAATTTACTATGGCAGTTAGATGATTGCCATGTCTGAGTGATTAACAAAGATTAAGGTTTTGTTACAGAGTGGAGAAATTCTATGTACAACCGTGCGTTTCATTTTCTGGGCCAGCCAAAACTTTTCAACATTCACCAACCACAAATTTACGACTGTACTAGTATATATACACCAAAAACAAAATATAGATTTATAAGAAGACAACAATAAAAGGGGTATTTTTATAAATGCAGACTTAGAAGAAGAAAACAATAAAAGGGGCATTTTTATAAGAGAAAATTGAGGGCGTTTGGAAAAATTATTACATGAAAAGAATTAAAGGAAGCATCTTTATAAAGACAAAATGATAAATAGGTTTTTATATAGTTTAAAATTTAGGGTTGGAAAATTTATTACACATCAATGCATTCATAAAAAAAAAACAATTAAAAGGGCATTTTTATAAGGAAAATATGATGGGTGTGTTGTAGTAAGAGAAAATGATAAATAGGTTTTTATATAGTTTAAAATTTAGGGTTGGAAAACTTATTACACATCAACGCATTCATAAGACGAAAACAATTAAAGGGGCGTTTTTATAAGGAAAAGATGAAGGGTGTGATGCATTCATAAGAAGAAAACAATTAAAAGGCCATTTTTATAAGGAAAAGATGATGGGTGTGTTGTAGTAAAGCGAGAAAAATTTAGGAAATGAAAATTTACTAAACATGAATGAGTCCATAAGAAGAAAAAAAATTAAAGGGGACATTATTATAAGGAGAAAATGATGGGTAGGTTATTGTATAGTTTACAAAATTTATTACTCATGAATGTGTTTATACATCATGTTATGGTTTTTTTCTCAAAGTCATTTTGGGAAAAAAATTAGTTACAATGATGCTTGAACTTTCTAGAACTTAAGTCTAAATGTTGGTTTCAATTTGTTGATGATAACTTTGTTGTTTGGCCTCATGACCATGTTGTTTTCAATTTGTTGATGATAACTTTGTTGTTTGGCCTCATGACCATCCCTCTTTGATCTCTTTCTTTAACCATCTTAATAACATTTCTCTTCCTTTTTTGGATGTTCTCATATCGCATTAATTTGATGGTATCCTTACCCACCAAGTTTATAGGAAAAAGACTCACATTGATAGATAACTTCACGTGCATTCTCACCATCACCCATTGACCCAAAAAACCATCATTCTCAGAACTTTGGTTACTCAATCCATTCAAATATTTTCTCCCCATTTATTTGAGAAAGAAAAATCTCACCTTACGAAGGCCCTTGTGGCCAATGGTTAGTCAATCTCTGAAATCAACAAAGCCTTTCACTTAGCCCACCATTCTAAATCTAATTTTTTTTCTTTCTCTTCCCCACCTCTAACTCTCATTTCTCTTCCCTACATCCAAGGTACTACATATCATATTTCAAATATTTTGGCCAAAAAGAATATCAAAGCTCCTTTTAAACCCTATAAAAGTATTAATTAGTTGTTTAGAACTATGAAGAATAAATATGACCCAATTCTTGGACAAGGAGTTTACCAAATTCCTTACTCATGTGGAAAATCATACATTGGTCAAACTGTTAGATCTTTCAAAGCCCGCCTTAAGGAACACATAATGGACAAATTACGTAACATCTCCAAGTTAGTTATTGTTGAACACTCTCACACTTCTAAACACCTCATTTGATTTGACCAAGTTGTAATTATTGCATCAACACCCTATCATTCCTCTTGTATCATTCGAGAAACATTGGAAATTGAAAAACATATTAATAATTTTAATCCTCAAGATGGCTACAAACTTTGCCAATTCTGGAACCCCATCATTAAGAATTTGTTTCTTGGATTCTTGTAAATGTTATTTACTTGTAGTTGGATTTTATTCCCACACTTTTGATTTTCCTCATTTAAACCTTTTATCCCTCTTTATTTTCCTAGCTTGAACTTTTACTATTCTAAAATTTTTAAAATTTTATTTTTGATTTTGTTTACAACTTTAGTTTCTCCCTTTTTATTATATTGCAATATATAACTATTATTTTTACACAATGGTTCCTTGATTATTTTAAATTTTATTTTCATTTTATTGATGATGATGATGATGATTAACGTCTACTAAGACCGAATTGGTCTATTGGACCTTAAGAGGGTAAGTGATTACTTGAGTTTCTTTACATTTTTGTTTCTATGCTCAAAAATCATTAAGAGAAGCTTTCCAAAATCACCTTACTTTTGTTGAGTTAAGAGGTTAGGAAGGTTGGTTGTGTGAAAAATATTTTGAAAATGAGATCTAATATGGGTATAGGCTGGACAACCTAAGAGAAAGTGCTTTTCGTCTTCAAACTTCTTAGTGTCACAAAGGTGACACACTCTTTCATCCCATGGAATTTTAGGAATTGACCAGCACCTAGCAATTCTTATTTTTTTCTTTACACTTGGAAAAACATATACATAATTTTGATCTTCTAGATTAGGGTTGATTACATCCTTATAATACCTTAATTTTCTTTTTTCCTCTAACTCTTTATCACACCACATTTTCTCCTTAAATTTTGATTTGATGTTTTTTTTAATAGTATCTTTATTCTGCAAAATGGTGTCTTCCATGATTCCCCAATAGTTTATCCAATACTGGGCTTCTTTATGCCATCCTCGCTTGAGTCGATGGTGGTTATGACTCGATTTTGAAGCAACTTTAGGAAACCTCTTGTCTTCCATGTTGTTTAACTTGTTCTTATACATTAGGTATCTAGTCATAGCCATGCTCTCAATGGGGGAGAGGCTTGTCTCTAAGAGGAGGATGGGATAGGGCGTATTTCCTTTAATTTTGATATTATAGGTTATAAAGTTCTTTTGTATTTGCTCTATCTTTCTCCAAGATTCATGAGAGATACTACAGCCCCATAGTTCACATCCATAAAGAATTTCAAGTGTAACAAGAGTATCAAAGATGATTTTCTTCTTATCCAAACTCTAAAGATAATCTGATTTACAATTGTCTTCAAGCCCATAATAAGCTTTCCATCCCCCAATAATCCTTTTCTC